>JBAMCP010001308.1:0-24389 GCA_037075105.1 Lissocephala sabroskyi | reverse complement strand
ACGAGTCTAAATCCCAAATTTGGTTGCTCTAGCTCTTATAGTCTCTGAGATCCTTTTGTTCATACGGACAGACAGACAGATAGACAAACAGACGGACAGAGGGACAGACACGGCTAGATCGATTTCTCTATTCATTCTAAGCATATTGGAGGTAACTTTGGGGGGTCTACGACTTCTCCTTCTTTATGTTACATACTTTCGCACAAACCCATTATACCCTTGTACCTTCAGGCACAGGGTATAACTAATGGGATTAAAGAATTTAAGCTTTTATAAGGAGTCGAGTTCCTGCATTTGTTTTGCCTACACATAATCTTGACTTTGCGGTCGGAGACATGCCTGTCACGGAGCAGGTTTAATCGCATTTCATTGCACATTATAAACGCAGTTGGAGAGCGGGCTGCCGACCCTTTTCAGAGAGCTGGATAAGCAGAGGGTCACTTGGGGGGTGGGAGCATTTATTTCCACTCGACTTCAACGCGAAATTCATTTGAAGCGTTTGTTTTTGAACTCGTATTCCAATTTTCTTTTCACCTTTCTGGTGTTTTTTGTGCCGCCGTCTGGCTGCCCGGCAGTAACAGGCCAGCCGCCATATCCTTGACTATCCCAGCCAGACAAAGTGACCTTTGTGAATGGCGGCTTCACCACTCGGTCGAGGATTTGTGCTTTTTTTGCCAGCCATTTTGTTGAATCCATCGGCTGGGGTCGCCGGCCGTAGAAAGTTCAAAAGGCAAATGAAATGAAACATCCTTTTTCGTACTTCGCTGCTGGCCTTATCGGTGTGGCGGTGTGTGTGTGTATGCCTGCCGTGTGAACTTTTTAATTGAAAGCCAACTTTGGCAATTACGCGGCTATGGACTTGAAACTGGCGAAAGGCCAGGCTACCGATTTGATTTGAAAATGCTACAAAAATAGAATTTTAATTGACATTTTTATTGAGCCCTTGACCGAATCGGATGCGCAAAACTTTGCGTCCTAAACTTTTGCCGGCCTCAAGGACTTGCCTGCTGCCTTCGCCGGCGCCGCCGTCAGCTGGCCGATTCGATTCACTCAATTTAATCACTTTGTCAGCAAGTTTGGGCCCCCCATCTGCTTTTCCCTTTGTAAAGCTCACAGCAGCCGAACCTAATCTAACTTATTGATAAGCAATGCCAAGCACAGCCGAAAATCAAATACCCTACACACAGCCCAGTACACCGTCGCAAGAAAGTCCTTTCAGAACTGTTTTGAACTTAATTTCTAATCAAAGCGCGATAGGAAATACAAAACTTTAAAGTGTTACACGAATAAAGACTTCTACCATTCATATTTCGCATTGCTGGTCCGTAACAGGAGTGCATATGAGGCGAAGGTCTTCGAGCCAGGGATCTTTAAAATTATATTAAGTTTAACATTTCAAACTAAATTCAGATGTAAATCTAAAATATAAGTGTGCATCTTTGAATCACGATGACTTAGGCATTGTTATCCAAAGAGGAACTTAGATCTTTATCGGTACAACTGCAAGGGGGACTGCTACCTTGAATCAATACGAGATAATCAGGAAGCGTATAAATTAAAACTGAATTCTCTCAAGGTCTTCACTTTGTTTGCTTTGGTCTGCAGGATTCGGAGAAAGCGAATCGGCTATTTCGCAGTGTATTATCATTGGATAAGGTTTTGCAGAGGTCTTTCAGTCTGAGCTTCGTCATCTACCGACCATATAAGATATCTTAGCTGGAACTTTCATCACATAGAAATGATTTTGTGCTGCTTAGCATCTCTTTGGTCTGGAAACCTTGTAGATCTGTTTAATACTCCTAACTATCCTCGGCTTAGAGGGTATGCAAAAGTTTATATCTCGCAGTTGGCGTGCTGGGTATTGTGGGGAAAGTTTTGTGTCGACCAACCGAAAGGAACAGACATATCAAAAATAACTGACTGGTAATAATTTTGGCATATTAAAAAACTTTTTTCCCGATGACTTTTGCATTTATTTAGTCGTCTGTGTCTGCCATCCCCGAAAACTTTCATATAAGCTCGCTAACTCACCCCCACCTGCCCCCACATACCCACTCCCTCCTCTTTGTCCTTTGTAGTGCGAACTGCTGAGCTGACAAAATATGCGTCCTGTTATTGAAAAGCTCTGTTTTCGCAAACAAAAGAGCGAAGGGGCGCAAAATTCCTTGATTTATACCGAACGCGTTGCCGGGAAAAATCGGCTTTGACAGTTTTAATAGGCTTGGATCGGCAGATGTGAAATAAAAGTGTTCCCTTGGAAATGCTGTCGCGAAGGATGGCTACCTAATTGAATATGATTTGCATATTTGACGCACCGAACTTGCTGTCCTGGGGGACAGGGCTCTGCCTGCAGGTCGGAATCGGGGCTTCAATATTTTATGACGCTCAAAAGTTGGCCAACGCCAACACCTTTAATTCATTTGCTGCCGCCATTAACCCGTCGCGGAGTCCTGGCTAATACAATTTTGCACTTCCTGTGGGCGGGTAGATGGCTCGGCAGTCATTAGAACCCGTGGTGCCTCCTTAATCCTTTCTGTTAGTCTGTCCGGCGGCTAGCTAGCTCGTTTTTATTTCTGGCTGAAATTACTGCGGAGACTCAGTCACTGTCGAAGATTGGGGGCGGGGGCAGGGAATCGAAGTTGTTTGATGTGCAAATGCCAGTCAGCATATTTCAAGTTGCTCACCGTCTCTCCATTTCACCATTTGCATGTGCACTTCAAGTGCCCGCCAAGTCGGAAAATTAGATAAGCAACATTCAATTTATTTTTATAGATTCAATTTGAATATTTACCTTCTTCGGGGATCACAAAAAACACCCGAAACGAAGGAGACCCGGCAAAACAAACTGCGCCTTAAATTCCACCAAACTTGGCACTTTGACAGCAGACAAGGGTAAGGGGCCGGGCCGACTCGAAGCGGAGGCAGAGCTGCTGGCAAAGGTTCCGGGGGTTCGGAAAATCCGCTTTAAGTGTGTATTAATTTGCAAGTCTAAGTCACTTTGTACGGCCCCGAATGGAACCACTATAAAATGAGTGGTCCGGACTGATAGAAAGGGGGCCAGGCAGGGTGTGGGTGGTCGGAGGCCGACATCTTTGATGGCTTAGCCTTGTCAAAAGCAAACGTCTCTGGGCAAACAAACTTCGGCAAATGAGCTAATAGAAAGCGCTTGTTTCTGGGCGGTTGGGCAAAGGGATTAAATAGATTTCAGTCGTCCTTTTGATTTTGCAACCTGCAGCCCTGCCACTGCCAGTGGATTATTAAAGAGCTTTTGAGTTTCTTTCTGGAAATCCTTGGCATCTAAGGTGTTGCTTCCAGACAGCCCCATGAACTTTTAGCACCCCATTTGCATTACGCTTAAATCCATCTATCTGAAGTCTGAGTTTTTCGGTCATTATCCTAATGCCCTGGTGTCTGTCGCGCACCGTTCGAATCCCACACCAATCTCGGTGCCAGCCAGACAATTTCATCATTTCCACATTAATAATACAAAGCAGTCACAGTTGAGCGTTGCGGACTCCGCGGCGGGAGCCCAGGCGACCACCCACATTTGTTCGTGGCGAGTGAAGGAACTCCTGGTGGCAGCCAAATACTCGCCGTCTCTTTTGCGCCCTCGTAATCTTTTAGCCAATTTCAATGCAGACAGACAAAGTGCAGGCTGATGGCGCTCACGGCAGCACCAAGCCGACCCGACCCGACCCGATCCCAGGCAACCAAACAGGGGAGGACCCGACCCAACCAGCCATTCAACGGCTGTGACATGTCGCCAACGTTTGGCTCGAAAATTGGTGCCAATTTTTCCAGCGTGCTGTCAAATTGTCATTGTCAGCATGCCAAATGCATTTCAGCAGCAACAACAGAGGCGCACCAGCAACGGCGATCCTTCCGACGGCAGCTCCTGCTGGACGTAGTCCTAAAAATGGAGAACTGAAATCAGCGTAAAATACAGAGCGCGTGGCATTCAAATGGCAAACGTGCCAAAATGACAAATTACAGGGTGTTAACTTGGCGTTAATTCTCTGTACCGGTGAGTGCCCTCCCCCGGGGTTGCCGAACTAACGTCTGCCGAGGTAAGTAACCGTGATTGCTAGCGGACTCCCGCCGAGATAAAGCGATCAAACGAACCGCTTTTATAATCTAGTTATCGTATAATCCAAAAAATAACATTCTTAGGAGCTTAGCGTATAAATCTTTTCAATCCCCGACTCTCCCCAGTCATTGAACCCACGAATCTGAAAGCAGGGAAAGACGAGTTTTCCCTCGGAGAACCCAAGCAGCGACAAATTTTTCATATTGTTTGTCATCCGCAGCCCACCCGCTGCGACCCCCGACAACCAGAAACCCACTTACCTTTGGCCATCGACCGCGAACTGCTCGTTCTGCAGATATAATTTGATGTACGGCTGACGCGTATGCAATTTATAGCGACAGTTGAGGGCACGCGGATATAGTCCAGGATACGCCGGCGACTGCACATAGCAGGTCTGCAGGCGACAGTCGCGGTACTCGCGCTCACAGTAGGACCTGCGGAAGGAACAAGGAGAGAGGTGAGAACTATGAAAGCGGGCAGATGGAAAATGAGTTGAGTTGCTGAGTGGCGGAGAAAAATGGAATTAAATTGCTTTTTGCACGCCCCAAATGGAATTAGTTTGACCGAAAATACTCGATTAGAACTCGCCCCCATAGATGGTATGGTGTCCTTGGCGGGCGTCACAGGGCATTAAACGATCCGTGAACAGCGATACTCGCCCGCAAATCCAACAAATTAATAGCTGGAATTGCCCGCAAGGCCACAGGGAAACAACAAAGCCAGAAAATTGTGTTCACTGGCTCGGAAAGGTCGCCTTTCTGTTTTCCTCGTTTTACAATAAAAATCGTGGTTAAATTGCAACAAACAACTGTGAAATTCGTAGAATCAGCCATCCAGCCAACTGTCCGTGTTGTTACAGAATGACGAGCTCTTCGCTATAATTTTCAATTTGCTTAACTCGGCCAAATCAGCCGTTTTGGGTCTGCATAAATATGTCTATCCTGGAGCCACCGATCCGCTCTCAACTTGGGTATGTTTTCTTTCCCTTTTCTCGTTGTGTTTTTTTTTTACATTTCACTCTTCTTCTGGCCTTGTATGAGTTGGTTTTCCATTTGCGCTTTGCCGGGCTCTTTTCGGTCTTTCCCCAGCGCGTGACCGCAAATTAGCATAAAAATCATATTGGCCAGGACATCGATCGGGGCGGCGCGGAGGTCGTTAGGGCCGTGTTTGAACTCCGGTCTGTTAGCCGGAAAGGACAAGGCTGCTGATGTCAGCAAATATCATTGATGAGCCCGCAAAGCGACTTATGTAAGTCAGTTTGTATGCATGGAGGATTCTGATAGTTTGAAAATACCAAGCAACCAGATGTGCCATAATCATAAACGACGACGGCTAGGGACCGATATGCTCAGAAAAGCTAAACTTAGAAGGTCTTGAAACCGAATAACTTGGATTCCAATTTCGTTTTGAAAGAAACGGGAATTTTGTGGCTAGCATGGTACGGATTTATTTTTTGATTTATGAGTTCATTCGAGTTTTCTCTTGGACAGTAGACAGGAATTCTAGCAATTTTCACTCTATAAAAGGCCACATGAAATGGGAGTTCAATATATTTATTCAATGAAGTGCCTGCAGCGGTATCTACGGGCCTTTAAGAAGCCCGAAAAACTGCCCCACAATTCAATTGATTAATTCGTTTTTTTTTTTTTTTAACAAGAACCACCAGAACCTACTGAACAGCCTGGCACGAGTCCGAAATGACCGTGGACTGGAGTGGTAAAAAACTTGAATTTAGATAAAAGTTGAACGACGCCCACGAAGAAAAAAGCAGCACAAATAAGGAGCGGAGCGCAGTACTCGACGGAATGAAATCAAATAAAATTTAATGTCTGCAAAGTTTCCCCGGATAACGAAGATGTCGTTGCGCCAAATGGCACGCCTGGGCAGAGGTTGGAAGGAACTCAGCTCCCGTCGATTCCTGTGCAATTCAATTTTTGGTGCCCTACTGCGCGCCGAGCCATTTTGCATTCTAGCAAAGCACCGTGCATGATTATGAAATGCCAGTCCAATCAGGAGGCTCCGACGTTGTTGTTTCTGCTGTTGCTAAGAGGTGGGACTGGAGTTGCGTGCAACACAATAAAATTAAATTGACGCATCGTTGACCACAAAGTCCCAGCCGTCGCTCCAGTTCGTCCGCCACCTCCTGAACATTGTCGCAGGACCCCTCGACCCGCCTCAACGCTCTTACGCACCCTTGCACAACTTCGCCGCGTCGATTGGGATATAATTCCGGATGTTGACCATAACGCAAATAGACTTCGGTTTGTTGTTCCGCACGTGAATCGAATGTGAAATAGGTCTGAAAATAGAGAGAGCAAAAAACGAAAGAAAGTCATTACAATAAAACAGCAGAGAGAGCGAAAGGGAGAGTCTTGGAGATTTTGTTGAATTTTAATGCGATTGTCGGAAGCACGGTCCGTGGCCAATGGGTCTGCTGCTTAACGCAAATCACGTATACGCGCTGTGTGATGAGCCGACGACCATCGATCATGAATTTTGCTAATTTCCTGCCGCCGAGCCAAAAGAAAGCTTTCTCAAATCAAAATCACCATCAAATCAGCAACGTTCTTCGCCCCACCTTGCCCTGCCGGTCGGTCAGACGGTCGTGCTTCCCCCTCGCTGAGGCCGTGTGCGCGTATGCAAATCCGCCCGACCATCCGGGACAGGCCATTCCAAGAAGACACTGGGCTTTTGCGCTTTATTTCCCGCCACGCACTTCTGTCAACCCGCTCCGCTGTTGCTCAGCCCGGCCTCGTGCTCATCAGCACTAATGACGTGCCTGCAGCAGCGGCGCCAGCAACAACAGCCTCTGCCGAGCAGCTACCGTTGCACTCGGCCGATGACGCAGCTACCCAGTAGGAAATTCGCTCGTCAGCCGCCGATTGCTTGACGAACGCTATCTCATTTCCTGCCGGGGCCGTGGGGGCTGGCTAACCAAACGGGAGTTGCCAGGCGTAATGCACATGTCAATATTAAATGCGTTACCGGCGTCAATGACGTTAGCGCCACTTAACGATCTGAACAATGCAGCAAGCCGACGCAGCCGCCGACAGAGACAGCAGAACCGAGACAGACCGGACCGTCGGCCAGCTGCTGCACATGCGAAACGTGGGCGGCCGAGGCTCGTTATGGGACCTTAAATGCATTGAATATTTCACAGAGGTAGAGAGGGAGGAGGAGCTGAGGGAACATGCCCGTGCGTCATGAGAGGCGGCAGCATCGGCATGGCTGTCATTGTCGGAGAGCTCTGTTAATATCCTGGCAAATTTGTGATCGAATAAATTAAAAATCAGTCGGCATAATGCGAACGACGATGGCCACGCATGGGGACAAGAATTTCGCATTGCCCTGCTGCAAATGGAGAGTGGCAACATTTTTGGCTGCGCTGCTCGATGTCCGGATGATTGACTGAATGGTTTGTTGACGGGCTGGGCTGATTGCTTGTCTGGCAATTTGTGCAAATTAATTTTGATTTCATTCGGTTATGGACGGCAATTGTTTTACTTTTCTCCTGTGGTTCGCAGACATTAAATGAAAGCCCAGCGAGGTCGTCCCCCCTCTCTGATGTGGCCACTCACTTCTCAACGCATCCGCGTAAAATAAGTGGCCCGAAATCTGCGAGTGGCCAAAATACAAACGGTGGTGGGAAAGTGTTGGGAAATCTGCGTGAAAAAAACAAAACACCCGGCAACTATCCTGGCAGCGGGAAAGTTTTCATAAATATTTATGACTCCATTAAGGTGTGCATAAGACACTCCAGAGGGTAGCCAGGCGAAAACAAAAAGAGTACACTTCGCCCGCCAGAAGCGCAGCGGAAAGAGACATTATCTCTCTCCCTCCTCCCCCCTTCGCCTATACAACCTTCCTACACGAAGTCATTCATGAGCTTAGCGCAGAGACTGGGGCCTTCCGCACCGCCAAGGCATCGGCGGGGGAACGATGTTTATGTCTGTGTACCTTAAAGCGCCATGGTAACTTGTAAGCCGCTGACAATGAACCTAAGCCCGGCTGGCTGCATGCGAGGGGAGAGGACGAACAATGCGAATGTGATGATAGGATGTGTGAATGAGACGCGCCCGCGGGCTAATCAGAGAGTGTACACCAAGTCCGATTAAACGGGATGAATATGCTTTTCGATTTTTCGTTTTGTGGAATTTTTAAATTCGTGGATTTGCTTTTGGAGGGAATCGGTAAGCCGCATCAGTTGGAAATCTATAACATTGTCTTCTTTGTAAACAAATAGAACTCAACATTTTTGGCCAAAACTTCGGGAAGCAAGAACAAAGCAAAGCCGGTGGCTGGTGGCCATGGCGGCACCGAGTCGCGCCGCCATTCCCCACTCCAGGCCCACATACCAGATTAGATGAGGGAGATGGCGAGCCCCTCCAGAGCACAAAACATCAGACAACAGCCCCAGCAACGCCCGCGCCAACAACCCCGTCCGCAAGCCCATACATCAGGGCAGGCGGGACAGGGGCCGGGGCAGCGCAAGAGGCGGAAGCTGCGCTCGGTCCAGGACACAAACTTGAATAATGCATGCATGCACGAGCATCGGCGGGGGGAGGGCGGGGTAAGGAAAATAGAAAGATGTATACGATATGTATAAATCGCACAAAGTGCGAAAGTGAGTAGCATGGAAAAGGGGAAGAGGGTGGTGGGGGCGTGGGAATGGAGTGCATGCACGGGTCACCCGACTAAAGGAAACAAGAAGACTGAGAATAAAATAGAATAAAATAAAAATGACATCTCCCAAGGACCGACGCACGGGATACAAAATGCAGCCGACTCACGCGTGAGCCAAAAGCAATTTGAATCTCGCAAAGAATGCAACCTCAAAGAAAACTGGCAGGGCCTTCGTGAGTAACGCAGAAGTAATTTTCACATCTCTAGGATAGCAGCGGCTCTTCGACTCGAGTGATGCTAGGGACGGAAGCCATCCCACACCGAGGACGATGACAGCCAAGACTTGTGCGCGTTGTAATATTTTTTTTTTAAATTATGTGATAAATATAAATATACGATGTGTGCGAAGCAAAGCGGGCAGAAGGACGCGCAGACGCTTCCCTGCCCGACATCCAGGACGAAAATCAGGATTGGTGGCCCTAGTCCATGTGGAGTTTCCGGTTTATTACCGAAAGTGCGCTGGCGTCTGGCCAGAGTTACCCTCCCACTTTCCAGCCACCGCAATTGAAATTCCCTGGAGCTCAGTGAAAGAATAAAAGCGTGAATAAGGGCTTGAAGATCTCACCTGATCTGTGAAGTTATCGGTGTGGAAAAGGACCTTCACATAGCTCGTTTCGCTGATAAACGTCTGCGGCTGCTCAGCCTCCCCGCAGAACATGCCCGGCTCGCGCCGATTGGACACATCCGTCTTGGCATTGCCATCGACAATCTGGAAGGGGAGAGCGACGATTAATAAATCACAGGTAGGCTAGACGCCCATTAAGCTGTCGGGAGGGCAGGCTTGCCTACCCCCTTAGGCAGCTAAGAGGGTAGTGCTTACCTGCAGGTAGCCCCCTTCGCAGTGGGTGGCATTTAGCAGTTGCCCCACTTTGAACTTCTTGAAGCGCAGCCGAAGCACAAAGTCCCGCGGCGCACCCTTGAGGGTGCGGAAACGATACCAGCAGGTTAGGGGCCGTCCCAGATTCTGAGGACTGACCTCCGGCGAACTAATGTCCTCGAAGATGTCCACTGTTTTGTTGCAATGGTCCTTGGATATGTCGGAGGAGCCCCCTCCGCCGCCGCCACCTCCACCGCCGCCGCCGCCTCCGCCGCCACCGCCCCCGCTACCACTGCCGCCTGCGAAGAACAGATAAGAAAACAAAAAGATGAATAAGACCGAGTTACCAAGCAGATCCGCTAAATTTTTACAACACGTAGTTTACGGCCAACACACTTCGGCATTAACTCGGCTGACACAGCAGCGCCCGCCACGCCCACACCCCGGGGACTAGGATGAGCACGCTGGAAATTCATTGTGCTTAATTTATTCTGCGAATGCATAAATGACAAAGGACATTGTGCTGAATTTGTAATTCCCGACGAGCTGTTGACGCCCCGCGGCCAACGTCTAACCAATCCAGCCCCGCCCCCCCGCCAAGCAACCCGAACTCGAAAATGCAAAGAAGCCAGACGGCGAAGGTCTCGACGACGCGTCGCGGTCTCTTCGTCTCATCGTCCCTGTTGCCAATGCCACTGCGGTCTTGTGTTTGTCCCGCGAGGGCTGCTCGTTTAGTAGCCCAGCTCAGAGCCTTGCCCATTGTGAGGGCCCGAATGTCCATCACTGGCCACCCCTCGCGGGCCACCCCCTACCCCTGCTCCGCTCACAAATTTTAACTGTGTTTGTGTGGCTTTCCATCTGTCCTCCCAGTGAGGTGGGCTAGGGGCAGGCCGTTTTTGTCTAACATCTTTGTCTGGTGAGGGGGGCGCTGGTGGACGAGACAAAAAATCTTGGAAAGCATGGACAGCACCGTCCAATTGCTTTATTTTCAGTGCTCAACTTTTTAATCATGAACCGGAGACCGTCAGGCCAGAGCCGGTGCCGTCCGAGAAGGGAAAATACGCAAGACTGGTCGAAATTTAAGAAATACGTGACCGCCATTCTTGCCGGTTGTGTTTGTTGTTGTTATCGGCTTTGCATTTCCACTCATACTATTTATGCCCTCTGATTTGTGCTTGAATTCGGCGTTGACTTGTGTGGCTTGTCGATGGGGAAGCGCAATTTGCGAGATTCGCTTCCTTCTTCTTTATTATAGTCTCGAAATTTATGAAACAAAAGGACTCCCTGTCATCTGCTAAGGCTGATTAATTGTGGAGATGAAACCGGTGACAAATGATCGCGAGAAGCAGCACAAATCCTACGATTGATAAGAAAAGTGATGGGTTCTTTTCAAGATTCGAATGATCCCAGCTCTACCCCAAATTGGAACATGATTAAGGCTTCTGCTTAACAAGCATTTAAGCAGACAAATTCTCATTGAAGTTCTTAAAGTTTCTCGCTTTAAATTTACTGTGTGTTGAACCGCTACCCGGGCAAAACCACAAGGAGAAACACGCGCTGGCGACAGAAAGCGAAAACCAAAACCGCATGGCCCCCACCACTCCAAAGAGGCGGGAAGGAGCAGCCCGGTAGATGGGAATAAATCGAGCGCCATTCTTACAAGTCGCCTCGCATTTTGGCAACATTTCATCATGCGGCCGGGAAGCGTCACCAACTGACGAGCCAGCGAAGGTTCTGGTTGCTGTAAAAGGCAAGGCCTTCAGGACAAAGCCGCCCACTGAGTAATCTGTTTAATTTATTAGCATTTCATTATGGCATTGAATGCCGCGCGGCATCAAAACAAAGGCCTCTGGATCGGTAATTAGCGCCTAACGCACAGACAAGGCGGAATCTTGGTGAAAATGCTGAATTCATGTTTTGAATTTATAGCGAATTACATAAACTTCCAAATGAATGCATTGAAATTTGATAAATTATCTGCACAGATCCAAAAGGTTAGACAAGGAACAAAGCTGCCAACGAGAAGTCGGCTAAGGAGATTAACACCAAAGCATTGAGGAACCAAAGGGATTGAAAACAAGTATGGAAGGCACCCAGACTTTTGTGGATGGGCAACCCTTTAATTTGTCTTACAAAGGCCGCATCTCTTTGTTAGTGTGGCAGCACTGACATATTTGATTCAATTTTAAAATCGATAAATTGCATTTTCTTCACACTTATCAAATATTTAAACACATTTACAGAAGCATAAGAAGCAGGGCACCAAATAAAATATTTGGATTGAGCATGAGGTTATTGTTAATTTAAGGTCGTAAATCGGAAGCTCTAGCTCTATCAGTCTTTGGACTCCTTCCGCATTAACAAATATACAATCAGATGCACAGAAGATTATTCTGCCGGTACTGGAAGTAGCCTTGGAAGGATAATTTGCCGAAAATCCCTTATCTTGATATTTTTAAACTACCCTAAAATCCAAGATAGTGCTCAACCTATTATCGCCTTTTTAAAACAGAACATAAATTCCAGCCGCGCAACGATGCGTGCTCCCACGAAACGCAACTAGTCGTTCCACTCGAATCCAAAGTCGTTCGCCATCCGCTTAACCTTCAGTAACGTGGATGGATACCCACACCGCAGAGCTATTGACACGTGACTAAGATGCCCCCTAAACGAGTTAGAAAAAAAACAACAATGGCAATAAACTATAGTCGGACCGACGAACTATCAGCGATATCCTTCTCCAGTCCCATCGCAGAGCGACCCTGACGAGCCTCTCGACTTGCACTTGAAGCAAATCGATTAGACGCGCTTTGCTGCCCCTTAATGGAAGGCGTGGGCACGGGCTGGGGACAGCGGCAGACAAGTGGAGGCGGCTAATACCGAGGAAAGCATTGACATTGCCCAATGGGGTGGACCAACACAGCGACCAGGGTCAGCCAGGCAGTCTATTATGCGGCTTGAGTCTGGCTTGCAGCGCACTTAAGAGTCAAAGAAGGAGATCTTCTCTGGTGACCAGTCGACTGGCCGTTTTTGTATGTGTTTTCCGGTGAAACAAATACACCGAAAGCCCCTGCTCTTCTAGATGATTCTGTGTGATGGATTGACAACAGACATGCAAAGCATTTGTCTCGGCTTTCCGTGCCCCGGCCTCTTTCCTTAGCCCGCAGGATGGGGTGATAAAGGTTGACAAGTGTCTGGCCTAGAACATCCTAACTCCCCGTTGATGCTGCCATCAGCAGCAGCCCGGCCCGAAAATCGATTATGAAAATCGTTTGTTGGAATTTTTGACACAGCCGCCTCGAAACCGTGAACCCTTTCGAACCGGAAGAGGGGCCGGCCGCCTGACAGGCCTTAAATTGTCGCTTCATAGATTTTTGCATCAATATTTTAATAGAATTTCGTGCCTAAGCGATTTCAACTATTTGGCAGCTGGTGTACTCCCCGGAGTCGCCTGCGAAACGTGCCCGAATTTCGAATTTCGGTCCGGGTCGGGATTGATGTTTGATGAGGTTCGCCCTTAGCTTATTGGAATTTGGGCTGAGAGGAATGTGAGGGTGAGTCGTTGACCTTTCCTGGGAAATTGGCTTATTCAAATAACTGATTCGATTCGGCATGTGAGTGCGTGTCTATCGAATACCGTCGGTATTTATGGCTGACTATTAGCATATTTTGCGGCCCAGTTGTCAGGCCTTGCCACTCCGCTTGCGGAGAGCATTAAGTAAAATTGACAGCTTGGTTAGCAAATAGGATGAGGAAAGGACTTTTCGACTCAACAGTTGCTCGGTTGACTTCTGCAGCTTAATGGAAATAGACATTGAAATTAAATCGTCGTCGCAGAAGAAATGCAATTCAACTCAAAGCAAAGGGTCCTTGAGGCCACCTCAACCCTCCTTGAACTTTCCTAACCTTGCCAAGCCCAAATCATTCACTGATGTGCCGGTTTCCGCATGTTGGGCCCCATTTTGCGGCCAATACACAACCGAAAAGCAGAGGCCAAATGAATATAAATGACCCAACGCTTTAAATACTAATGGCCAGCAAATTTTTATATCTTTTACAAATATTAGCAGCATTCCGTTCCGCTCGCACTCTAACTGCCTGCTTTCCTGGGTCTGTCGGGGGAGAAAACTTTTAACAAGACAATTTGTTAGAAAAATTGTGAATGGAATCAACAAAAGGAAGATGGTGTAAATTTCGGTGAATGTTTGGGACTTCATCGCTGCTGCCGGTCATTGATAGATTAACTGCAACGGTGCTGGATCATTTGCTTAAATTATTAAAATTGCCTGCTCAAATTTGACGGAAAGCAGGCACACCGAATGATTGGCTGACTGGCAGATTGACTGCCCCCACTTCTGAGCACTGCAGACCATGAAAAATCTTTCCAAGCCGTTCCCAGATTTGCGAGAATTTAAGTGCCAAAGCGGACGGAAAGAAAAGCGAAAAACTTGAACGCAGTAAGCCTCTTGCCAAAAATATTTCGAAGCTAAAACTTCCGATGTCGCCCCTTTCTGGTCGGTCGGGGGCTTTATTTTTATTTCCCCTGCTCTCCGCTGGGCTGTGATAATTTTATCAACATGAAAATCCATTAAAAAGTTTCTCCTGCGCATTTACAGTCGGTTGAAGGCTGTCCGCCCGAACGGCCGGGCTAAGTTTGGGTCTCCGATTCGGGGTCACTTTGTGCGGCGATGCGTAAAGTTTGTTTCTTTTTTATTATCATAGATTTTTTATTTGGCCAGCCCTCTTCTGGCGCCCCCTCTTCAAACCCATCTCGAAACCAAACCGAAAACAATATCACAAGAAACTCGGGAAGGTGCGGGGCGGTCCTCGCCTTGTTGACATTTTTATGTACGCAATGAGTGACAAATAGAAAAATGTCTTTGTTATTCTTTCTTCCTGCTAATGCCTAATGAAGCCTTTCGTCCAGACCTTGGGGATGGACTGCTTCGAGTTAAAGTTATCGGGAGCGGCTGGGAAAACTTAAGGTCGGAATGTCGTCATGTTCGGCGGGTAGTTCAGTTCCAGTGACCTTTGAAATGGAGACTTAGCCAAGCAAATCACTTGGGGTAAACAAACCAACGAACCCATTCGGAATGATTAATTGCCAGAGATCAGGCTCCATTTGGGGCCTCATCAATTCAAGGGAAATCCCAGGACCGTCCTCTGCGCTCCGTTCTGGTGGACCTTAAATTTCACCCACTTGATGAGGCGTTTTGCCTTAATTAAAGTGCTTGAATGGAGCTTCGTATAGGAATCCATAAATTTGGCAGCCACCCTGGGGCCGCGGGTTTCCTTGAGGTTCCTGGAAAGTTTCGTCTACCTAAGCCGACCCCGGCTGACTTGGCCGGAAAGGCGGCTTCATTCATTTCATTTAAGTTAATTAGATTCAATAATTTTGAGGCCTACGGCGGCACAGACACACCCGCACACGCACACACAGTAAACTCGCAAAATGGCTGCTCCGTGCCCAAAATTCCTAATAGCCGCCCATAAATTGAGATTTATACGAGTACGCACGCCTGGCTTCGGAGAGGAGGGTAGCTGGATGCAGGACGAACGCGTCAGTACGACCAGCAATTGAAATTTGCCAATTTTATGGGCCCATAAAAATCAAAGAGAGTCTGAGAGACGAGAACCACGTAATGTGAGCTGACTTCCCGTCCAGTTGGAGGCCGGAAATCCACAAAAAAAAAAAAAAGAAAAAATCGCCGCGGAAATTGTTTCATCAATTTGTTCATAAAACTCCCATCCCGCCGTCCCCGTACCCCGCTCACTCAAATGTCTGACTTAATAAAATAAATTGTATAAATTGAAGTCTGTCATTTTGAGATTCCCAGGCGGAACACACGCTCCGAGAATTGACAGACCAGCAGGCCCATAAAACATAACAAATTGCATGAAATTTACGTTGAACGAGTGACAGCCCGGTATCCCCCACCCGTCCCCCCCCCCTCGCTCACAACCAGTCCGAAAAATTGTAATGCATGGCGTTGGCTCACATATGAGAATGTACGTTCCCACACTGCAGAATCTGGCAGGGGAAGAGGGCTCGTCCAGTAAGACAATCAGTCGAGTTCCACGCAGCCAACGCCATCGTTATCTGGGCTGCCTACGTGGCGCAGGGAAGACGCGTCCCGGAGCGAGGCAGCCGGTGGAGAAGGCAAGGCAATCGTCTTGGCGACACATCCCGGGAGGGGGTGGAGCGAATGGGGTGTGCGTGCCTAGGGCGGCTCTTGGATGCTCCCCTCTGATTCTTGGCGCACACTGTTTGCCAAAGGTATTCGCACGGCGGAGTTGAAACGCGGTTCGTCACTCGGCAAATATGATGAAATTACAAATTCATGGCTAAGTGGATTTAAAGGGGCGCGAGAGGGCAGCTTGTTAAAAGTCGGCCGGGTTTATTTTGAGGGTAGGCTGGGCGTACGAACCGGAAAGTTGGCAAAGCGGAAGGGAAATTGCGGCAACGGAAGGCTGCTTTCTAATTATATCATTTGTTTTATTTGCTTCACTGCTGTAGGCTCCCGGAATGATAATAAAACTTATGGCACACAATTTAATCCGAGCGAGCAACAACGACGCGACCAGGGCGGGTAAGCAGGCCGGGCAGTCCGTCCTCCCTCTCTGCCTACTCGAAGGACGAGGAGAAATGGACTTGAGCACTCACGTGATGATAAAACAAACAACAAGACAACAGCAACATCAACAACAGCAGCAGCAACAGCCTTCTTGCTGGAAATTTAATATACACACACCCGCACACGCACATACAGATGAATGTGGGGAGGACAAGCAAACACCGACAACCAAACAAACGGAACGTACATCCATCCATCGACCTAAGCGGAGATCACACATGCCAGCATTCCACCTTCCCCCGGCTTCCAGTGAGCTTGGCTTCATTTGCTCGCAAGCAAGCAACAGCAAAGCAAACCGGGCAGGACGGCCTCTTTTTGGCAGGGCAGGCTCCCCCCTTCCACCCCCTGTAAAACAACCTCCCAGTGATAGCGGGTGAATGACATGACCAGCCTACGGTGGTCGGCTCCTTCTCCGTTGTTGTTGCCGTTGTTGCCCTGCTGGCAGTGCTGATTATGTTGCTGTTGTGGGTCGGCATGCCGACGATGACGATGATGCATGCAGTGTCCCCCGGATCGACCATCTGTTTGTCGCTCTGTCACAGTTACATGCATCCATTTATGCATCCCCACACACACCCGCACATGTACACACAAGGCGAATGCAATTTGTCGCAATTGTGAGACTGGGCCACCAAAATGGTTCCGTTTGCCTGCGTCCCATCTTCAATTCGTTTGACAATCTCATTAGAGCATGGCCGCCCAGGGGGAGGGCGGCCCGGATGGGTTCTATAAATTTATTTTCCTAGGTAGGCCGCCTTTCGTTGCACGGCCGCATTTATATTTATTCATCTCTCCAGTCTGCCTCGCAACGGAAACGCATTTGCGGTTAAAAACCACAAAGCATCTCATTCTCATTTTTAGGCTCGGATTGCAAACACACACACATTTCTTTGGTCCTTATTTCCAGTGGAGTCGCCAGGTGACGCCTTCAAATTCTTACGCTTTTCTTTGTATCCCTCTGAGATGGGAAATGGGTGTTTAATTGAGTGTTTTCTGGAAGCTGGAGGTAAATTAATGCATCTTCCAATTCCTTAGATGGACTTAAGACCTAAACTTAAGAAAATACATAGGATTTGCAGTTTTGTTCCAGAAAATCAGAGGCCTGTATACACAATAGTTTTATTTTGCACACAACAAAAACTGAAATGCAAACGTGTCATATTCCAAAACCAATCACCGGTGACCAAAAAATATTTTATTGAGTTCGGCTACAGTACACTCTACTTGTCTTGCTTTTCTAAATCTGGCAAACCTGGACTGAAAAGTTGAGAAATAATTTGCACTTTATCGGCTTCCACTTTTGAAATTGCAGTAAACAAAAGATTTGAGACAAAAGTTCTTTTTTAGAGCCAATTGAAATGGTGACCAGAATTATTATCGACGGATTTTATTTTATTTCGACTGAAGCCGCGGTTTAGTTCGTGATGGAAGCACTTCACGTAAAAGCAATAAAATTTATCCATGGGAAATCCTTATTTAAAAGAAATGTAACTAAATAAATTATTTCAAATACCAACTAGACTAAAATTCGAAAAATACTAGATTGACCATCGAAAAAAATTTGTTGTCGGCAGCGATCCGACTAACCAAAGATAATATTCTAGAAACATTTTAAGGCCCGACGGCACCACTTAATATTTAGAAATGGCTAATTTCAATGAACATTTTTATTATACTTGTTCCCATCCCCCACTCCTTTCAGTTCGCTCGATCAGCCGAGATCCAGTTTGGGAGGAATCGGGAACCACTTGCCGCGAAGTGCAATCACCCAGCCTCCTGCCGGGAATTGTTATCTGCGATACTTAATGTGTTATCGAAAGCATACTTCGCAGTTTAATAATAATTTGTGTTTTTTTAAATATTTTCCAAATTCCTTCCTCCAAAGATGGAAATAGTACCGATTGTACTCATCCCAAGGGCCATACTGGAAGTTACTTTTGGGAGATGTTATATACATGTTATATATGTATGTACATTCACATCAGGGTTCTGAGAACCGAAATAATTTTTCTGATCGGTTCGGGTAAATATATGTAGAGATTTATTTTGGGGTTGTTCGGCTTGTCAACCAAAGTTGACTGCTTCTTAAAATGTATTTTCTCTTTAGGTTGAAAATTCGATTCAGGGACCTTTTTGCGGTTGGAGAAGTCATAAATTTTGGTTTATTTTTCGCGTACTTTTAATTGGAATTTGTGACCAGCAAACCAAGAATTTCTTTGCTCCGACAAAAACTTTGTAGACTAATAAAAAAACTTTTCATGTTTGGCCGGACGTGCGAAGAAATAATTTATTTTGATTAAAACGGAATTAAAAAAAATTATTCCCACAGCGCCACCGCCGCCAACCAAAGCGGGTGGCGGTAGCGGCACCGCCCACTTCCCTCTTGGCAGCAACGTGTAGTAAACAAGTTTAAAAGTCTAACCATAATTCGGTTTCTTCAAATATGAAAGTAAACAACAACAAATGGAAGCGCAGCCAAGAAGAAAACAGCCCGAGCTCGCCAAAAACTACTCCAAGGAGCTGGAAGCCCCCGAACGGGAGCATAGAACATAAATTCACGCCACAACATATGTTGCTCTTGAACTTTATGAGCAGTTCTGCCTCCCAGTCTGGTGTGCAGTCTATGAAAGTTTTCTCCCCATTTCTCTTGTCTCCGGGAGGCTGGGCGAGTGGCTTTCTCGATTGCGGCTTTGGCCTGGGACATAGTTAAGTCAGCCGAGCCGAGCCAGGACGATCCAGGCAGGGATTGCAGCCCTGCCAAGACTGGGGGCAGGGCTGGGATGCCCGCGGTCTCCAACATTCTGAGGATAAAATAAAAACATTGGATGTAGGCAAAGTTTTGCTTACACTCAATTACAATACAAAAAGTTTGACAGGAAATAACTACAAGGAAACTCGACTGTTTTAAGAGCTTTTAGCTGCCGATGCGTAGCAATATGGAAGACAGGACTACAAAGCATCCGAAGCAAAAGCTAAGTGCGCAGCTCAAAGGCAAATGAGTCTATACCCGGCTAAGCCTCTCATAATCCCATCGGATTTTGCAACAAATTGGGCTTATCAAAATTAAACAAATAGGAACGTTTAATTTTCGGTATCTTAATTTAATTTGCGGTATCTTCGACCAATCGATAAAATGATTGGTTAAATAAGTTTATTTTGTACAAAAAATAGCTATCAATTATTGAGGGGTTTCTCTTCAAGCAGGCGAGACAGATATTTTTGGTGGACGCCTCAAGAAAATTTATTCATTAATTCGCCGCTGCATTCCAATTGGCTTTGTGATTATGAAAATCGAATATTTGCTATTAACATTTCAACAGAAATGCGTTCGAAACGAAAACAATTCAGCCTGGAAATTGATAGCCTCCGGGGAAAATCAAATACGCTCCCCAGTTTAGTAAAAACTCGATGGCCCAACTGGCGTATACGTAATTCGGTAATAAACAAATTGAAATTCAAAGCAAATAGACCGCCTGGCCGACCCCGTATCCATCTAAATAAATAAATCAAATTATTAAAGCCCAACACGATTTAATCGGAAAGGTAAACAACCCAAACGCATTCGAAGAGGCCAAGGAGGGGCAATGGCCAGGGCAGGTTTTCGAACGGACTGCTGTTTATTCTAGGAAATTGTTAAAACTCGCAGACCCGGGAATAAAATTGGATTGCATTTGGATTTGTAGCCATTTTGTCGCCATACAAAAATGAAGGATTGAAATTGCAGCCAGCGCAAAACTGCAAAGAAAAAAGCCCCAGAAAATATAATCAAATAAAAAGGAAAACGACCGGGCCCATAAACAAAACGATTTACGTGAGTCCAACAATTACAACATTTTTTTCCATTTTCTAGCCGGCACATAAAATTCCAAAAAATTCATTTCCGGCCAAAATAAACATTCGCAGTCCAATGTGGCAGTCAGTATCAGTCCAGTATCGTCATCAAAATGCCTGAGGCCGGGCAAAAATACAAGTATATTTATGAAATTTCACTCTGGACCTCAACTGAATTGGGGTTAGCAATGAAAATCTTTCATAAGGGCATACAAGTTGTGGCAACTGCTTTTCCAGCAGTTTCAGAGACGTTCGATGCCGTTTTCTTTTGGTATTTTATAATTACATTTTTTGAAGCAAATGCAAGCATCCTAAATAGCCCTGGCAATAAAGCATCCCAGCAAGCTGAGGTGGTGCGCTCCGGCAAAAGGTCAACCGTAAATTTTCTACATCTTTTTTCATCCCTGACTCTTTAAGAATAACCAATCTTTAAAGAAATAAAAGCAAAACATAGGGCCTGGGGAAGTTCATTTAATTTTAATACAACCTCGCGACTATTTGTTTCAAAAATCTAAATGTAACCAATTTCACAATTAGCCTCATAATGGTCCCGTTTAGTACTCTGGAAAAGTATCGAGTCCCCCACTTGGTATCGATATCACGGTATAAACTCTGAAATCGATACTTGGTAGAGTAGCCGGGCTGAAATTAGTGATAGGGTTGTCGAGTTCGAGTTTTGGCCAAAGTTGTTCAACCAATCGATAAAACTCACGTTCGGCCTTTCAAACGCTGAGTGTTGTTCCCAGCTGGAATCCCTCCCATTGAACCCACCTAGAAATGAATTCTCCCTCTTCTTCGCATAATCAAATGAGTGCAAAAAAGGTTTGATGGAGATATTTTTTTGAAGAGGAGGCCCAATCTGAATTTTGTTCATCTTTTTGAGGGTGAATTCTTTTTTTTTCATCAGCGCAGAGCACGATAACATCACAATTTACAGAGCCTGGTTTTCCCTTAATCAGTTTCATTTAGGCTAACACAAATTATAAAAACAAGAGCTTCAGAGTATGCGGTTGAGGTCTAATACCATTTCAATGGAGATGAAAGGACCTTTGCCGCCGAGTTATCGGTGATGCAGGATCGCGGGCCTTCCTGGAGCGGCGCCGGGCTGGTTGCGTGCATCAGTTACGCATCGTTTCATTATGAAATTTATCATATTACATTGATGAAATCATATGAGGGCAGTTGGCTTTTATTTGCCATTGCCAGGGGCGCTGCGCGCTCTTTGCCTGCTGTGGTAATTTCCCAGTTGGCTTTTCGAGTTTGGCGGGCTGCACACGCACCGTATAAATTTGTGGGTGTGGGTTGGGTGCGCCGTGCAAAGGGATCCATACAAACACACCGCACATTTGCCGCTGAAATTAATTCAAGCGGCAGGCGCAAGCAACAATTACCAGTAAAGCCCTTCCCCGGCACTAGCCCCTCCTCCGCGTTTCGATTGCTTTTAGTTAATAGTGGGCACATGTGTGTGTGTGTGTGTGTGAGTGTTTATGTTATTACTGTGAGTTTCAATAACCCGCGGCGACTTTGGCCTCGATTCAAACGTCCCCAACCGCAAGGCTCTGTCACCGCTCTCGCGAGTCGATAAAACGATGCGAGTGTGTGTTGTGGTATTTGTTTTCCCCATATATGAAATTAGTATGGCATCAAAAACTCCCGCACACACATACACACGCAGACGAGCCTTTTTAGCTCTGTGGGCGGCAAGTCAAAGGACACGAACCGCCGGGCAATTGCCTGCATAAGCGGTGAGGCGGGAGCGGCGGGTGAGATTTGCTTGCTTTGTGTTTGTTTTCTATTTCCACTTAACCATCAACTCCCGTCAGTCTGTTCAGCTACTCATCAACTCGGCCCCCCGCCGCCCGCGCGGTCTGTGCGGAAAAGTTTAAATTTACTCGCAGCAGTTTTGCGGCTGCATTTGTTTTCTGTCTTTAGTTTCATGGACTGAAATTGACTGGCTGCGAGTGGAGAGCGCCACATGGCCCGGAGGAGGCGTGCAAGGCTGCGGCGGTTGCGGGTGCGCCTTGTAAGCCTTTGCCTCGTAATTGAGTGTAAGCGCTAATTGAAATTTTGATGAACTTCGGCCGAATTCTGCAACATCCCGTGCAATTATGTAACCAGCTCGGAAATGTTTCAAATTCATGTGGTCGACGCAGGAGGAGGGAGAGCAGCCGCAGGGCAGGCACACCGCACTCAGCTTCAGAGGCATCTTTAATTTGGCTCTGTCCATTTTGGAATTGAAGTCGGTGTTTCGTGCGTTCCTCGTGCAACTGTGGCCTTCTATGGTGTGCGACTGTTTTTAATTGGCTACCGACTTGTTCTCTGTTTCTTCTTCATTTCCAGGACATTTGCAACTCTGAATCAAATTAGGGAAACTACTCATTCAGACCAGAAATTTGTCCGGACAAGGCAAACAATCTAAAAAAAAGCAGCTGCATCTCTCAAAGGCGAAAAGTTTTCTAAAATACAATTTGTTTTTCCTATGGGCGTGTGGCGGTGGCCACGCCCACCTGCCTTTAGCACCCCCATCAGGAGAAGCCGTCTGTGTTCCCAGTGGTTTTGTTGCCTTGGCTTACAAAAGAAAACATTTGCGGTGGCCTGGTCTGGCCTACTCGACATCCTTGTTGACAAAGCATAAAATGCAGGCAACGTGCATGAACCAGACGATGTGCATACATAGATGACGACGACGATGATGGGGGCCCACTGTTTATAGACCTCAAGCGAGGAGAGCCGCCCAGGCATTTTTATAATGTCACACAAGTACTTCCTGCCAAACAAGTCCTCCCAACCGACCTACAACTTCCTGGTTACCGGTGAGCCAGTCAGTCAGAGGATGGCCAACTGGGAACTCGCTAGGGCTGACACTACAGCATCTATCGAGGGTTCTTCAGGGCTCTGTGTTCTGTCGGAAGGCCTGGTAACTGTTGGGGCATCCTGGGCTCCGGTGTATTATCTTTTGGGGGGTTTACGCCTGGGGCGGATTTGCTAATTCAGTTTCGATTTCTATTTGCCCTGTCAGACTTGTGGATTTGCAATCATAACAATTGCATTTCCTCCAGCTACCCGCGTCGATGCTTGCATTTCAATTATGAATCGAAATTATGTTTGCCCTTTATCTATCTCAGTCGGAGTTTCCCATATGCGGCGGTGAAAACTTCGCACCGCCCCATCGGCCCATATTTGCAATTATAATACATTCGATAATTGAAATTTTGTAGTTTTCAGGCTGAGGGGAAATTTATTGGGAATCGATTGAAAATCGAGAATTTGATTACTTTTTTTTTGGGCGGCTTTACGGTCCGCCTGGCCGGGTCCTGCCAGCCTGTTGGCCCAGTTTAAAGCCCCCCGATTTTCGGCCCACTCACTTTGAGCAATCAACTAACAAGGCCAACTGCCAGCAACAACGGCGCGCAGGACTCCGGCGAAGGGCGCTTTCATATGCCGAAAAATGTAAATCAAAATCCAGAGGGTTGCCGCGCGCTTCTCGCTCTTCCTCGAAGCAATTAAGTTACACCAGCCGAGAACTGGAATTTGCAGCAACTGCAATATCTCTTTTTTATGATTTTTCCTAGCCCTGCCAATTCCATGATTCATCTCGAGCAACGCAGCCAATCAGTGCGCAGGGAGATCCAATACAAAAGATTGCAGCATACAAAAAAAAGGTACTGCAAATTAACTTTACACAACATTATGAGGAGCTTGAGTCATTCCTTTGAAAATATGAGAGGCGGAAAAGTTTTTGGGAACCACAAAGCCGAAGTGTAACTATAAATCTGGCTACATGGTTGGAAATAAAAAGGATGTTTAGTCAAACTTATGTAAGGCTGAATAGAACAACAGAAACTATTATTTCTGTTTTCATGTAAGTCCATCATATAATTTATTACCCCATAAAGATTTCTCATTCGTTTTCACCTTGTATCTATGGCGATAACTTTCTCAATGCAACCCTGCCTGTACTCAACAGTGAACCAGCTAGGACCGAAGTTATAGACTTCAGATCTATTATTATCGCACCCAAACTAATTCCACAATTATTCAACACCTCCGCAATTCCAATAATTATTAACGAATAGGAAAAGCTCTAAAAACACACAAGTACTATAAAGTGCATTTTAATTGCATTGCAAAATCTGACATTAGCTAAATTCTTGGTATTTATTCTTAGGTTATCGGAATAATAAAACAAGTAAGGTAGTAAAAGTCGAGCTAACCCGACTGTGATATACCCTGTACCTGGTGCTTGGATCCAAAATAATTTCACCATTTTAAAATAAATTAAAAAACGGCAGGCGTCGTCAGTATTTCTTTGACTCCCAGCCCATTCACTCGCTAA
>JBAMCP010001307.1:14163-24395 GCA_037075105.1 Lissocephala sabroskyi | reverse complement strand
CACAGACTCAATCAGCAGCCACAACAAACCACAACGAAAGTCTTCGATTGCATTCACTTGCACGAATCTACGACTCTGGAGGTGGGTGAGAGGGTGTGTGTGTGTGTGTGTGTGTGTGCACTGATTACTCTTAGGACCGCCCACCTTGTGGGCCAGTTGCCGTCGACGGTTTTTCGGGTGATGTAAGCGGCACGCGTGGCCCCCCGAAAACGTCACCAGCTGACCAAAAAAAAAAGATTATGATTGTTTTAGGCTTTAACCTCAACCCCCTCCCCGCACCCCTCACCCCCTCTTCGTGCTGTTAATTTTCTTTTTTTGTTTTGTTCGCTTTGGTTTATGGCGTCTGCTGGCCATTTCCTCATATACACCACACACTCGGCTGGCTTAGACAACGACACACTTGGCGGCTTGCAGAAATTGTATATGCAAGTCCCCCCGACCCCCCCGCCAGCTTATCACGTTTCGCATTACCCAACCAACCGACGATGAGTAAAAGTTTCAATGCACCCAAGCCAGGCCGCCCAAAGGGAACGGGCATTTCCGCCTGGGCCGGTCGGGGCCGTCGTCCTACGGGGACTCGCATATATTTTCTCACGCACTTTAACACCATTTAAATGATAAGAATCAGGCAGCGGCCACTTGCCACACGGAGCCCAGGCAGCCAGGCAACCAGTCGGCCGATTGCCCGGCCAGCCGCTTTCCAAAGTCCAACGGGCGGTCGTTTACTCGCAGCCTCTTGGGTGAAGGTGGCCGGTCCGTCTGTCTGTTTGTCTGCTGTGTAATAAAAATGCAGGAAAAAGTACACGACGAGTGAGGCTGCCGAAGGAGAAAGTAAGCTCTCCGCTGAATGAAAGCAGCCGACAGCCGCCAGCCGACGTTGGGCCTGGGGACACCTGCCTGGCGGTGCTGGTGGCAGGCTCGGTGGTGGGTGGTTGGCTGGTTTTCAGCACAAATTGCTCGATTGCCACATTCCTCACTAATGCGCCTATGGAATCAATAAAAAAGGAGACTTGCCACCTAACCGAGTGGCTGCCCCGGAGATGCCGCCTCTTTGGCTGGCTGGATGATAAATTTGCAACAGTAACGGCATCCAAATGGCCGGCCGATCACCCGCTGCCCCGGCCAAAAGTTATGCGCATAATTTTGCTTTAATTTCATTTTTCTCGCATGCGATTTTTGCTCGTTGCGCGTATTTTTCAATTTCCAAACCCACCGACCAGCCAACGGCCCGGGCACCTGAGCCAGCGAATGTCTTTTGGGACGATCGATTGCCTACGCCATTTGCCGTTGCTTTCGGGCTCTGCCACATGTGAGAGCCAAGTTAGCCTGCCGGGGCCAACTGGCCGGGCTGGCTGGTTGGCTATTTATTACTTCACTTTTCGTTGTCTTTCGTCGGCGCAGATGCAAATACCTTTGATTTTGTTTGCATGATTAAGTCGCAGGGCAATTGAAAGTTTAAGCGGAAAACTCGGATTATGAAAATCCCCAGAGTTCAATGACATCAACCCGCCTCGTCTGGCGTTGCCTCCCCGCCCCCCTCCGAAAAACCGGTCGCGCCACTGGCAAATTCATTGACAAGGTCACTTCCGGTGCGCGTGGGTGTCGATCACCTCCCCTCGAATTTGTCAAGGCGCTCGGAACTGTCACAATTAGCGGACCCCCAAAGTATTGAAATGTGGGTCACTTTAAAGCCGCGGACTTTAATTTGACCTGCGGCGCGTGTGTGTTTGCCTTGGCCAGCCTCTGGCAAGGGGAGGGGAGATGACCGTCGGCTGCTTCTCTTTTTTGAGTGATTTCTGTAGAGCAGTTTAGCGTTGGTGACTCACTGAACAGCCCTCGTTTCGTGAGTCATTTTGGGGAATTGGCAAATTTGAAAGCTGCGAATTAAAATAAATGAATCGTTATTAATTATTTCTTTTTCTCTTTCTTTTCAGGTACGTACTCAAATATTATTCCTCCAACTTTTATTAGTTAAGTTTGGCTTAAGGTAAGTGAAAGTGGTGGGAAGATGGAAAGGAAAAGAGGGAAAGGGAATTTTTCAGGAGGCTGCTGGGGCGAATTTTTTAAAGGCGAAAATGAAATTAAAATCAATTAATTTATTTTTCCAAAATTTCTTAAACTTCTTTCACGAATTAATTTATTTTTTTGTTTATTCCTATTTTTCTTGTTGTTAAAAAAAAATTAAATTCGTTTTTTTTTTTATATTTCTTATATTTTTTTTAATTATTTCCTTTTTTCCAAACAATTCTTAAACTCTTTACAATAAATTTTTTAATTGCTATTTTTGTTTTTGCTAAAAATATTTTAATTCATTTGTTTCCTTTTTTTAAATCAATACATTTATTTTTTCCAAATTTCTAAAACTCATTTCACGAATTATTTTGTTTTTTTTTTCCTTATTCCTATTTTTCTTGTCGTTAAAAAAACTTAAATTCATTTTTTTAATATTTTTTTTTATGATTTCATTTTTCTTCCAAATTTCTTGAATTTTTTTACGATTTTTGTTTTCTTGTTTACTTAACAAATTATCTTCGTTACGTTTTCTCTTATTTTTCAATTCCCTGACTCAGAACTCCCGCCAAGAATTTCTCTCCACTTCTTTTCCTCACTTCTCTTTGGGGTTCGCTCGTTCCGGCCGCTCGATCTCATCGATCTGAATGTCGGCAAAGCCATTTGTCCGACAGTCAGGGCTATCGGATTTCTCGGATAAGATCCATCTGCCCGATCAGCCATTAAACACTTGGCTGTGGCGGACGCACGACTCTCGGCGGCGGTTTAATTACACGCAATTTGGAATACTCGCAGGCATTTAAGTGCCAAATTGGAGAACAGCAAACGCCCCCCAACCCCCGCCCCCAGATTGTCTAAGAAACAAGGCAAATGAGTGGGAAAAAAATGGCAGAGAGAGAAAAGTTTGTGGGTTGGAAAAAAGTTCATGACTCGGTTGGGAAAATGATGGAAACGCAATGGAAATAATTTCATTATTTCTTTTATTATATTTCGCTGCCGTCTGCTGGCAATTTCACTTCACATTCACTTTTGCTTTCGGCCGCTTTTACTTTGCCGATTCTTTAATCTCAGGAACTCAAATTGTAGGGCTAATTGAAAGCGAAATGCAAATGCTGGAAAATTTATGTTGAAAGCGAAAACTCCTCCAACGAATTTAGTTTATTGATTAACTGACATTTCGAAAAAAACCACAAACAACTTTCCCAACAATCCCCGATGACACACACGCGACCCGCGGACTCCCCAACCATCACTCAATCAATCGAGACGATGACCATAAAAAGATCCATCGCAGTAATTACAGCCGCTGCCGCCGACTGGCACTCCAAAGTCCCAATTGTCAAATAATTTATATGTGGTATTTGTTTTTTGATCTCTCTGTCTCCGTACACCCAAATTGAAGCCTCCCTCCTCCTCCTCCTCGTTCTGCTCTGCGGCGAAAGTCGGTGGGCCGGGCCCGGAGGAGAGTCGTCAAGTCGACCGGTCGGCTCGTGTGACCGACCGTTTCTTGGTCATGTAATCGGCGGGTTTCGCAGGCGGCCATCCAAATGTTCAATTAGTCGAGGCAATCGACCAATCCACGGCAGCCGCTATGCCGTTTTTTCTATACTCTACGATTGGCAAAACAAGGGAAGGGAATAAGGAGACAGTGAGGTGAATCGGCCTATTAAAATCATTATTCTATATGGATAATACGATCCCCAGATAAACCTTCAAAATAAGAGCGAAAAGATCAAAGCCCAATTTCAAATTTTTGTTCGACTAAAGATCCACACAAAGCTTTATATTCGGGATCGATATATGGGGCCGTCTCCGATCTCGAATCCAAATCCCCGCCTCTATTCGAATCTTATTCGTTCATCTTTTGAAGGAAAAGATTACATGGAATGAGCGGGTTGAATCGGCTTATTAATATCATTATTCTATATTAAGAATATGAACCACTTACGATCTCCAGATAAACCTTCAAAATTAGAGACAGAACACCAAAAACCTTTCAGCTATTTCGAAGTTTCGTTCCACTTACAATTCAGATAAGGCGGGATTTATATTCCCGATCCAAAGATGGTTGTCTCCAATCTCGAATCCTAATCTCAGCCTCTATTCGGATTTTATTCATTCCCCCAACTATTCGAGGTTTTCTATACTTGCAATCGCCGACTTGAATCGTCTTCTTAATATCTTTATTCTATATAGAAAAGAAGAACCTCTCACGATCCTAAATTGGGAACATCTTTAATCTTCAGAAAAGCCCAGAAAACAACGAGGTTCAGGTCTTAAAACCTTTAAGGTATTTTTAAGTTATCTTCCACTTTCAATTCTCTTATATTCTTGGTTCCTTTTGAATCCCCTCTCGATCTTTATTTCAACTTCTAGCATCCCAAATTCCCTGACTTAAAAGAGTATTTAAATCTCGTTATTCCTTTTCCTTCTTGGGCTGTTTTATGGCCATTCCCAGTCCACTTGACTTTGTTGCATATCGAATGCGTTTATCGTGCCCACTTAATTGGCTTTTTTTCGCTCTTGCCAAAATATAAACCCACTCGGGCTCACTCGTATCCCCTGAGAGATCGTGGGACTCGAAAAAGTAAAATATCAAAATCAAATTCAAGTTGGGGCGCTGCACTTTCTTCTTCAACGAGCCCCGCGCACAAAATATGAAAAATCATGAGCTTTATTGTTGCCCCACACACACTCACACACACACACACACACACACACACCTCAATCGCAATTCCAATAGCATCCCAAAAAAAAAACCCCAAACACTTTCATTTGTTGACAGTCAAGTGGCTCCGCTCAACTCGCATGCGAGTCGCTCGGCCTCCTCGGGGCCGAGTTGAGTGCTTTTGTTTTGACCGACTGGCTGGCTGGCTGGTTGGCTGGTTGACTGGCTTGGCCAGCTTGTTTGTTTATTCATCACCATCATCATCAACGTCAACGGCTGCTGGCTCCGCTCAAGACAAGTCGCTGGTGGTTTGGTCAGCCGCCGCCGGCCAAAGACCAGAAATTTCACTTTCAAAAAAAAAAACTACACATTTTTTTTTCTGCAAGTGAGGAGTGGGGGGTGGGGCGGCTGATCTTTCAACTGTGGTAGAAATTTCGAATTTTTCGTATTGCATATTTTATCGGCGGGCCGACGGCTGACGGTCGGCGGTCCATCAACCCCTTGACAGGAAATATAAGTCAGCCTCGTTGTATGTAAATTGCTTCTTTGATTCGCATCTCTTCGGAAATTTATGCATATTCGAAGCGTTTTTCTATCAATGCTGCTTCCAAACTCTTCCTGAAAATGTCAATTTCCCTTCAACGCTTTTGCTTTCGGGGGGGGCCTAGAAATTTCCACAACTTAAATAGAACAAAACTTTTGCTTTCTCCCAGCTGCACTGGAGGACAGTTCCGGAGCAGCGGCGGCCTCAACTGTAATTGCTTTTTTCTTGGCCTCGGCTGCGTTGGCGGCGGGCAGCCCGGCAAGTGTGCAATTTGCATGGCCAAGTTGCCGGCATTGTTGTTGCTGTTGCTGCTGCTGGCAGCAATTTGTTATTTGCCTTTTTTAGAGCTTCTCGGGCCGCCCGGCCCGGCCGAGCCGCTTTCAATTGTTTGGCGTTTTTGGCTCGTCTCTAATTTGTGGCCCAGGCTCTGCGGCCGGCCGCCGGCCCAGTGACCAAATGAACCACATTTCGAGGTGATGGCCGCCTATTTGCCTATTCTGAGAGCGTCGTACTTCACTTTTCGTCGACTTCTTTTTCTCTTTTTTCATCCCACCAAAATTAGCAATGCTCGGCGCATTTGATTCGCCAAGAAAGTTGACAACTTTCTTTGCGGGCAGCAAAACTTCCATCGCTTTCCGAAAAGTTCAACGTTCGGGGTTCTTCAATGCCGTTTAGTTGGTCGGTTGGTGCAATTATTTTCTGAAATGTGTGCCAAAGTATTTAAGCAAAATTATGCGTGTTTTTTTCCGAAAAGGTCACAGGGCAGCCATCAAAGCCCCTCGATTCCCTCGGCCATTGCCCGAAATGTGAAGGCTGACGAGGGCTGTCGAAATTCTCATTTGCCTAAGTAAATCAAAGAGTTTTTCGTCTGCTAATTTCGCAAACACGTTTCGGTGAGTGGCACCGACGAAAAACTCGTTTGTAGGCATTTTTATTTGGTTTTTTGGCGGGGCCAATTTGGGGGGGCCGGTTGGCTGATAAGAGCCGATCAACCTGAATCCAACTATCGATGGATCGGGCAGGTTTATTCTCCATACAGGTTTATTTCCTCTGTCTGCATAATTTTCAAACAAATTTTGATGGGTTGAAGTTCCAAAACGATTTTTTATGGCTTTTGAATTTGAATATTTCCCTCGATTCGGCATCAATCAAATGGAAACAGTGGAGTCAATTTTCTGGCTAATTTGAATTTCCTATACGACTTCAATTGAGGGAGAAGTTGAGCGGAGAAACTTGGGAAACCTTTGAGGAATTTAAAGAGCTGAGTTCAGGAATCCCAGAGAATTTAAAAACTGTTTTTTTTAAGGTTCGCTTAACTCCTTTTGAGGTTCTTAGAACTTCCTAAATTCGGCCGACCCTTTTCTTGGGATTCCTTTCTGTTGAGTGTAACGGTTACCCGCCCACATAGTTATTAATATGATGTAGGGAGTTGGGGGGATTTCCTAAAAATAAAACCAATAAAATCTCAACAAGCTGCGCCTAAAAAGCCGTCGAGCCGACCCAGTCAGTCAGTCAGCTAAAAAGCGTAAAGACTTAGGCAACGAACTTGCGCACACACCGCACACCAACACAGTTAACAGTTAAACGCAATTTAACGCGGCAACCAGCACCGCAACCGCCGCCAAGACAAAATCAACAACAACCGCCGCACCAGCGCAACTTCGACGTCGGAAAATAGTTGAGAAAAATGTGCAAAAGTTAACAACCATTTGTTCTCACAACATTTTTACGCCAATTCACAAAAAAGCAGAGAAGACGGCAACGGCAATGGCAGCGGCAACGGCAGGCCTGCCTGGGCAGATGAAATGAGTTAGAAGCTGCAACAACGACGACAACAACCAGCAACGCTCTGCTCCATTCATGAAGCAGCAGCAACAACGAGGAGGAGGCAGCTGCTGCCGCCGGGCCAAGTCGGAGGCTAATGCGGCCCACACACAAACTGGCAGAGCCGCGGCAACGGCAACGGCAACCGACAACCAACAACAACGGCAAAGTAAATGAAATAAAATTGAATTGTGTGTTTGTGGCTGGCATTGTTGCTGTTGTTGTTGTTGCTGCTGCTGAGGCCAAGTTTAAGGTCTTCCTGTTGCTGCTGCTGCTGCTGTTGTTGCTGTTGCTGCCTTAACTGTTTTCACTCGCTGGTTGTGTGCGCGGCTTCCTGTGGCCGTCCCTCCCCCACACCCACTGCCAAAATGCCTGGGTTGTTGCCGGCCCGCTGCCTTTGCCACTGCAACAAGTGGCCTGCGTTCGTGCTACCTTTTTATCTATTGTTAGTTGTTGGCTGGCTTTTCTTTTTCTTTTTTTTTTTTGGGAGGGAGTTTCCACTGGCGATCTTTTATCGTCGGTCTGGCCGAATCGGGCGTGCTCAGCGGGCACATTTCCTGGCCGTCCAGACCGCCCTGGTTGATTCCTGGCATGTGTAGTAGATTTAGTCAAATGTGCTTAACGGTTAAAATGGGTTTGCCAGCCGGCGTCGCTGCCGCTGCTTCTTCCGCGGGCGCTTGTTGATTTGCTTTTGTTGTTTGCCCCAAAAATATGGTTATTATTAACCTCCACCCGCTCGTGTGTGTGGGTGTGGGTGTGGGTGATGTGGGAGTGGATGGAGCCCCGGAGGCGCTTGCTGTCCTGTCGGTGGCGTATGCGCAATTTTCTTTGAACTGCTGCTCAACGTTCTGGGCTCAGAATCAAGGCGGCCGCAATTGTGGTCAGCCGGGCCTCCTCGGTTAGGCGGTTGCAATTGTCTTTTGGAAAAGTGGGTGTGGTGCGGTGGCCGTTGCCATTTTGGCCACATCAAACGAGGCGTGTACTTTAATTAATTTTTCAATTTAGGTCGACTGGCCTAAGCATTTTCTTTTTAGACATTTCGGGCCGTCGTCTGGCCAAACTCTTGGCCACTTCCTGTTGGCCCATCAGCGCCACGCACTCAACCATTAAATTGACAATTTTAAACGCCCGTCTGTCCGGTTGCGTAATTGAAATTAAGTCATCAACAATCTCACATATGCAAGTGTCACAATTGAGTGACTCGCCCCTTCCATAATTTTAATTACACGCCCAGAAAGCAAAAAGTGAGAGTCCCAAATTGCGCAAATTTCGAAATGCTCTTCAGCGATTGGAAGATTTGATTAAAGACCGCGGACGAGGCTGCTAAACGGCCTGGCCATTTTTTCCCATTACCAGCAGCTTCCTCATCTGCCCCGCGCCTCCCCCCCTCGCTTACGTGACAGGGAGCGATTGTTGGTGGTAATGAGCGACGTCGACCATCGAAATGCGATTTGCTCGGTTTGACAGTTTAGTTTTTTTTTTTCCCCCGAAAAAAATTATATAAATAAATTCGTTAATTAGTTGGTTAGTCGGGGAGTGGGAGAGGGAGGGGAGGGAGCAATTAGATGCCTGATATATGAAAAGTGGGCGGAGAAGTGAATGGGATTTTCGGCCAGAAAGGAGCAACCACGAGGGTGTTAAATGGTCCGTAATGTGAATTTTTGTTATATCAGCAAATTAAATATTTTTAATGGGCCTTAATAGAGTTTAAAGAGATAGCCACAAATCGTAGGGGAAAAGGCGAATTGGTGGGAGATATAGGAAATTTTTTAAAGCGGCTCTGTAGCTTTTTAAATATTTTTTTGGATAGAGGCAAAAATTTTAACTGTTCCCATTACAATCTGAAAAGTGTTTCCACTTTGATTAAGCCTATTTTTCCCTCCCTCAACTACCCTGAGTATAAAAGAAAGCTTTTAAAATATTTTCATACCCAAGATCTGCGAAATCTTACTGTTCCCACTTTCAAAAATGGATCTTTTAGGAATCCCTCAATAAATCTCTTTAATCTAGGCTAAAAATAGACCTCCCAACCCCTCAATACACTCAATGGGAACTAGAAAGAAGTTAAAGATCTTCTTATCAAAATGTTAAATCTCCCAACCCCTCAATACACCCAATTGTTAGTTAAGAAACTCTTTATGAAAGTGTTCCCATTGTCAAATAGTTTTTATTCCTCCTCCAACCATAAAAGCGTTTCATCCTCATTAAAACTCGATCTTTACCCAATCGTAAATCAAGCAAACCTTCCCCTTACCCCTTATCGATGGTGAAAAGATCAGTTCCCCGCTTAGTTTTGAAAGCGAAACCCCCGATGGCCTTGAAATGTTCAGCTTCTCTGTCGTCTTTACAAATCCCAAGATCTCGAAGTCCGCCGGTCTTTATGGCCGAGAACAAAGCTCAGATTGTCGTCGATCGTAAACTTGCCGATTAACAAAAAAGCGATCACAACACAGATTGTAATTGCCAGCGAGCTGAACAATAGACAAGAGACTCCGGACAGAACTACAATGGATGGTCTTTTTCATATGCAAAATCTTTGGAATGGCTTGCGTCAATTGGGCGGGGGGCGGGGCAGCTAACCAGATTTCAATTTTCTCGAAGGTCAACAGCAAATCAAATTTTTGGGGGACCCGCAACTTCCTCTATAGACGAATGGCCCGGCAGACAGGCTGGGGCCCGCGGTTGACACACGTGTGCGTGTGTGTGTGTGTGAGTGCGGCTAATAAATCTCTTGGCCAGTTGACGGCAGAGTTGAAATGCAAATGAGACGGGCCAAAAAAAGCGTCGGCAAGTCGGCCCCTGCAATTAGCACGGCAGTCGGCAGTGTCGCTTTCGAGTCGCACATGAGCATGGCTAAATTTATATTATTAGAAGAACTCACACACACACGCACAGGTGTACACAATTTACAGTTAGGTGGGGGGGAGGGGGGCGCGCTGATTTGTGGCTGTCGTGGCAGCGGCCTTTCCTTTCCTCTGCATTTGCAGCATTTAGTCAAAGTCGCCATCACCGTCGCCTCTCGCCATTCGCATCTTGGGCTCTGCCTGGGCGCCCAGTCATCGTCATCATTTAGTGCTCTTGTCCCCGCCTCCCGGGCCTCGCCTGGTCTGCCACGTTTTGTGGTAATCGTCATTTGGTTTGTTCCTCTTCTCGTTCTCTGGGAGTAGGTTAATAGTGCCAAAATGC
>JBAMCP010001306.1:0-24454 GCA_037075105.1 Lissocephala sabroskyi | reverse complement strand
TGGGGTTTGAAGTTGTCTTTTTTTTTGGTTGGGGTCCCCCCCCCCTCCCCCACTAAACGCCGCCCACGCGGCGTATGCGCGACGTGGGAAAATGAAAATGAGACACGCAAATGGACAAGGCGCTCGCCGGTCCTACCTTCGTCCCAAGGATGATGCTGGGTCTGTGGTGGCGCCTCCTGCGGCTGCTGCTTGTCCGAGTTGTGCCGCATTTTGCGGTTCTTCTTGCCGCGCTTGCCGCCGGTCGGCTGATCCATTTTGGGGGGCGGAGAGAGAAAAAGTCGACGGGGAGTTCAAATTTCTGGGAGTTTTCTTAACACTTTTCTGGAAAAATGGAAGACGAAATTATGAAGAACGCGGCGACACACACACACACGCACACCAACACCAACACACACACCGACTGTTATATACACTTTTTTTCGGGGGCGAGCGAATTTTCGGCGTTTATTTTTAATGCGGTGATTTAATTTCGTGTGCGCGACTTTTACTATTTTTTTTTATTTTATAATTTTATTTTTGCGTCACACACACACACACACACACCGGGCGACACACGCGGTGACACTTTGCCAAATGGAAAAATCGCTATGAATTTTTTTCCGTTCTTTTTTTCCCCGCGTGTGTGTTTGTGTGTTTGTTGCGAGTGGACAGTTAACCGGAGCGTAGTTACAATGAAACGCCGTTAGCGTCAGCGTTGCCGCCGTCGTCGTTGGTAGAAGCAAACTGAATGGAAATCGCCCGGCGGATTCTCGTCGCCGCCGTCGTCGTTGTGGTTGTCGTGGTGGCCGTCGATCGTTTGAGAAATCACAAAAAAAAAACCTCCACCGAGTCCAACGGATCCGAAAAAAGCTTTCCACTTTTTGGACCTGTCACTCGCCTCGGTTTTTTTTTTTTTTGGTGGCCCGAGAACGCTCGATTGGCTGCCTGGTGGACTGCTGACTTTTCCGAGGCTTTCCTAAAGCGCAATGCGCATTTTCCTGTTACGCATGCTGCAGCCCACAGGGCGTATGAATCGTCACATGGCGCGTTGGGGTTTCTGTTTTTAGTTGCCTGTTGTTGTTGCTTTTGTTGTTGTTGTTTTGCCATTTACTTATCACTGTGTTGTTGTTGTTGGCGGTTTTATTTTTAGCCGCAAATCACAGCGACTTTTCTGCCTGATGACTGTGACCGAATCGCTTGTCTGTCCGCCCGTCTGTCGGTCGCTCTTTTGATTGCCTGCCAACAGCCATTGCAATTAATTAAAGCGAAAATCTTAAATCTTTTTTCAATCTCTCAATTTATGCATAAAATCGCCATTACCACGTCCACTTCATCGGCCGAGGAAATCTCAGAATGTCAGAGGTCAGGAATTGCATTCTTTCCCCTCACCCAAGTCTTTGATTTTCTCTCTAATCCTGTTCTCCAATTTGGTCTCTTATCTCTGAAGATTCTGTGTTTATTAACTTCTTTGTGGTTTCTTTCTTTTTTGAGAGTCTTGGGGATTAGGAGAGCTGAAATCTCCGCCAGCCTCCTCCTCACTCCTTTCGTTCTCAGAATCCCCGATCCCTCAGATTCCCCCAGCTTCCCTTGAAGCACTAATTTCCCCATCTTCTCCGCTCTTTCTTGGCTTTGATTGATCCTTTAATTTCCTTCATTCAATAAGCCAACTTCAGATTACTTCCCTCCCAATTTGAAGCTTGAAGTTTCAGCATTTTCCTCTCCTCTCCTCACCTCCCATTTCCCAGGATCTTTCAGGCCTCTTTTATTTATTTCCCAGGCCTCTCGCTGGCCTCCTTCATCAGCCGTTTTAGCCCCCCTGCCACCCTGTGAAGACTACGCCTCTGCTTGGCCGCCCTCCCCAGCCGCTTGGCAAAGTTCAATTGCCGCACTACATCAGTTGCCCTTTGTGATGGCAGCAGACAGACAGACAGACAAGTGGCTGTCAGACAGGCAAATGCAACATGAAATTGCCGCCGCCTCAAGTTCATTCCACTTGCATTGAAGTTGCAGGCGCAGCAGCCGCCCCACAAATTCCAAGAATGCAGCTTTCGGTTTGAAAATAGCCGGTCGGCATTTAAATTGCACCGTCGGCCTGCCTGGCGGGCTGCGGAGTTGGCCAGGCCATTTGGGGCCGTATTACGCATACGACCCGTGCGGCTGGCCTCGGTGGCCCCCGACAGTTGCTGGTGGTTACATGGCGGCGGCCCAAAAAGCCGACCTTCAGGCAAGGTTAGTGGGGGCGGGCGGCTCTATTTTTAGCCCTTTGGAAGCGCCCCCGCCAGCCTGTCATCATTTCCTTGAGTGATTGGAAAAAAATCAGGCCGGGGTGCTTCTAATTACACACAAAACAACAACAACAAAAGCTCAGCTCGGCCTACCTAAGGAAATGGAACTCCAGGGCGCTGGGCTTTGTTGTACTGACGGTTGATTGACACGATTGCTGGTGGGCCACACACGTGATTATTACCACGTTTATTGATTTGCCAGCCGAATTCCTTGATTCCTTTTCCTTTATCACAAATCACAGAAAGGCACACAAACACACGCGCGCGTCTGAGCGGCCGCGAGACCCACGCCTAGCCGAGCGCCAACTATGACTGATTTGATGTTTTGTTTGTCTCTGCGGCTTGAATTTATGAGGCCCAAACTGGCCAGACAGCCGGGCCAGGCCGAATCAAATTCAACCCGCGCCAGGCCAGGGAGTCGCACGGCCAGTAAAAAAAGCAGTAATGCGAGGCGCGCGTGATGACGCTGTTTTTGTTTATGGCTGCGTTGCGTTTTCATTTTTGTTGTTGATGTCGGCTTTTTTCGTGGCAAGGATGCGCGTTGTTATGCTGCACCAACAACAAACACATTGCCCCAGTCCACGCACCCAGCGCGCCCCCCTGTGACGCGAGTTGTAGAGTCATGCGCAGTGCCACGTACAGTGGAACTTTTATTCTGCCCTACAAACTTAAATTTGGTTGTAATTTAAACAATTTTAAATGTTTTATTTCAGCTCCAACCAACAATCGATTAAGTAGTCGGCGTTTATCGGCCGCTGGATGGACGAAATGGACGTCCAAGATGAGGAAGATGCCGAGCCAGAGCCTGATCCCAAGCCGGAGCCCGTGACAGCTGCCCCTGCTCCAGGAAATGGCAATTTTGAGACAAAGGAAGAACCTTTGTATTGATATATTGACTTAAAATTCAACAAAATAATTGTACTTGTACTTTAATTTTTGTTCTCATTTCTTCGTCTGCTCAATCGAAATTTATGTCGAGCGCAAAAAAAGTGTTGCCGATCATAAAGGGGCAAATAAATTGGCGCGCAATTCATTAAAATTTAAAAATTCAAAGCAACTCTGCGCTAACCAGGGCTACATTTCGATTTGCAAATTCAATGCAACTCTGGGCGTAGTATCGGGCAGAGTTGTCATGGTTTCGATTTCAAATGCAAAGCAACTCTGGTTGACCCAGGGTTGCAACAGATTTTTATCAGTAAAAGGGTAACTCTGGGACACACAGAGTTGCACTGAAATTTCAAATATCATATATCGCGCGCCAATCTGCGCTCAAAAGTATGTGATAAACTTTTATTTGGTCATTTTTTTGTTGTTTAGCAACTTTTTTTTAAATGCCTATATCTCGAGAAGGAGACGAGCCAGGTCAATGGTCAAATATGTTTTGGAAAGGTCTCGAGGTTAACTACAATCTTCAACTGTAAGTTTTCGCCTAACTGCAGGCATTTCGTGGGAATCGATTATTGGCGATTACGGCCGAAGGACATGAAATAAGCCGGCGCAAAGGACCTCATTTGGTGAATAACGATGCGCTGAGTCTATTGCAACCATCCGCTTGAAAATCGGTCAAGCTGTTCTCGAGATATTCCGATTTGAAAAAACAGCCAAAGTTGACCCCCCAAATCGGGTGAAATTTCAAATGCCCATATCTCGAAAACGAAAAGAGCGAAGTCAAAGGTCAAATATGTTTTGGAAAGGTCTAGAGGTTAACTTCAATCTTCAACCATTGGATTTTGCCTATCTGCAAACATTTCGTGGGAAACGATTATTGGCGATTACGGCCGCAGGACATGAGATAAACCGGCGCAAAGGACCTCATTCGATGAATAACGATGAGCTGAGTCTATAGCAACCATCCGCTTTGAAATCGGTCAAGCGGTTCTCGAGATATTCCCATTTGAAAAAAAACCCAAAACAGGCAGTTTGTAAAATATTTCCGATATTTGAATTTGTAATTCGAGAAGAGGAAGAGATGTCTGCGCGCCAACTAATTGGTGTGGGAGGAGTGCTGCCAGATGGCTAAAGCGATCTTTTTGGCGCCAGCGCGTTGGTTTATTTGCTTTAACTATTTACAATTCCTCAACTATTTAACTAAATTAATAATTAAATAAAAATTTTTGTTTTTTGCAAACATTTATTAAATTTCTCGCCTTGGTTCTGATCTGCCTGGCGTTGCCACCTGCTATCACCTGTTGCTTCTTCTGAGTCTGGCAGCCACCAGCAGCTGATCAGAGGTATTTCGTAATTCGCACACTTGCAAATCCACACGTAAATCTCGCACACCCAACACAATGGCACTGCGTTTTCTGGCCAGAACCTGCAACCTGTGGCATTTGCAGCCTACAACTGCCATCGCCAGTCGCTCTATGACCCATTATCCGGTCAATGACGATCTGTTCGGGTTGAACGAGGATCAGCAGAAGCTGCGCGAGTCGGCCTTCAATTTCTTCCAGAAGGAACTGGCTCCCTTTGCCAAGGACATCGATAAGAATGACAAATTCCCGTAAGCAAGGAAACCTTTAACTTAAAATCGACTAATTTGGCTGCTCGTTGTTTTACAGGGAATTGCGCTCCTTCTGGCAGAAAATGGGCGACATGGGCTTCCTCGGCATCACCGCCGACCCGGAGTTTGGCGGCACTGGAGGCACTTATCTGGACCACTGCATCATCATGGAGGAAATTTCACGGTAGTACAACAAATCCTTAAAATTATTAAACAAGAATTCTAAGCGCTTCCTTCCAGTGCCGCTGGCGGCGTGGCCCTTTCCTATGGCGCCCATTCCAACCTCTGCATCAACCAGCTGAGGAAGAATGGCACCCAGGAGCAGAAGGAGAAGTACCTGCCCAAGTTGTGCAGCGGCGAGCATATCGGCGGTCTGGCCATGTCCGAGCCCGGCGCGGGCTCTGATGTGGTCTCCATGAAGATGCGGGCCGAGCGCAAGGGCGACTACTACATTCTCAACGGCACCAAGTTCTGGATCACCAACGGCTCCGATGCCGACACCATGATCGTCTACGCCAAGACCGGCGGCAGCGACGTGGCCGACCGCCACGCCATCACCGCCTTCATCGTGGAGACCGCCTGGGAGGGCTTCAGCGTGGCCCAGAAGCTGGACAAACTGGGCATGCGTGGCAGCAGCACCTGCGAGCTGGTCTTCCAGGACCTCAAAGTGCCGGCCAAGAACGTCCTCGGCCAGGAGAACAAGGGCGTCTACGTGCTGATGTCTGGCCTGGACTACGAGCGTTTGGTCTTGGCCGCCGGCCCCGTAGGACTCATGCAGGCCGCCGTCGATGTGGCCTTCGACTACGCCCACCAGCGCAAGCAGATGAACAAGCTCATTGGCGAGTTCCAGCTGCTCCAGGGCAAGATGGCCGACATGTACACCACGCTCAGTGCCTGCCGCAGTTATTTGTACGCAGTGGCCCGCTCTGCGGATGCTGGCAACCGCAGCTCCAAGGACTGCGCTGGCGCTATCCTGTACTGCGGCGAGAAGGCCACCCAAGTGGCCCTGGACGCCATACAGATCCTGGGCGGCAACGGTTACATCAACGAGAATCCAACGGGACGGATTTTGCGGGACGCCAAACTCTATGAGATCGGAGCAGGCACTTCCGAGATCCGCCGCTGGCTGATTGGACGCCAGCTCAACCAGGAATACAAGTAATTGAGTGACAGGAAGGAATTCCCCCCCAACTTGACAGACTAAATTGTTGCATTTATTTTTGTGTTCATTATTTTGTAAAATAAATGATTTTAAATATTTCTAAAAAAACTCGCAAAACCCAAAGTGCCGCCGTAAATTTCCGGCCGGCACCAAAGCGCCACCTGTGAACGGCTGGTCAAAGTTCTGCACGAGTTGCAGCGATTTGCTCCTAGATGGCGCTAATTTTTTATGTTAAATTTATGGTTTTATTAATTTACAAAAAATACATAATTTAAACATACAAAACTCTGTATACACGGCACTTTTGTATATACAAATCGAAGAAACCAGTTGAAACATGTAGAAACTGAATTAAAACTTAAATTAAAACGTGACAGGCCATTGAAAATGTGTGTTTTGGAGGGCAAAGGTTAAAAAAGGTTAACTCGATTTAGTGCACAGTTAAAAATTGCATACAAGTATAACAAAAAGAACCGTTGGGGTTATTTGAGGAATTAGAATGACGAAGGGGACGGGATTGGGGATTATTGGCAATAATTTGGCATTTCAAGAACACAATGCATTAAAATTTAGATCGTATAAATCGTATCGTAGGGGCAACCAGTTAGGATGGTTATAAAATGAAGAAGAACACAAGACAGAACGACAAACAGACAGACATATAGACAGACGTATATGCGTACTTTAGGCTAATTATAATTAAGATTAAATTACGGCTATTAGTGGTTACGGGGATTGGGTTAAAAGCACTTTTGGTAGACGCTCTGTGGGAGGAGGCGCCTCACTCGAGACGAAAACTGTGCTTCTCGGTCTTCAGCTCCGAGCGGGACTCGGTGGTGGTGGTGAAGGACTTGCGCTCCATCACCCGCTGCGTCATCGAGGTGAGCCGCTCCGAGCCCTGCTGGTCGACAATGCTGATCTGGCCGCCGTCCGTGTTCATCGACATTTGCGCGAAACTCGACTCCAAAGGCTTCAGCCCGCTGACTTCGCTGTTGCTCGACTTGTCGAAGTTCCGCGTCTCGTACCTAAAGGACACAAGATTAGTAAGGATCAGGAGGTGGGTTGGCTGCTGCCTACCTAGAGGTATAGCCCTCATAGTTCTGGCCTGGATAGGCGCCTGCCCCGGTCAGCTGGACTACCCCGCCCTGGCCGAAGGTCTTGTCGTGGAGGTCCTGCACGCAGGCTTCGAGGTTCCTGCTGATGTTCTGCGGTTTGTGCGGCGGCGGCGGCGGTGGAACCACAGACGAGTTATTCGCTTTGCTCTGGTAGCTGGCGCTGTTAGTGGGCGTGCTCGGGTGCGTCTGCCTGCCCGGTGGCGGGGGAGGTGCGGCCGCCCCCGCTGTGCCGTTGGTCCCCGGATAAGGACGCGGCACAGCGTTGGCTGTTAGTTTGGGATTGGGGCGAAAACTGTGGCCGGCCGTGGCCGTCTGCATGTTGGAAATCGTGGTCGACAGCGGCGGTGGCGGCGGCGGGAAGTCCCCGTTGCTGTCCTCCGGCGGCGGGTAATTGGCCGGCGGCGGCGACACGGCCCCGGGATGATGGAAATGCTGGGGCTGGCCATACTTGGGGGCGCCTCCCGCCTTGGCATAGTAGCTGGGCGAGCTGGGGGCCTCGTAGAAGCCGCTGCGGTTCAGGGTCTGCGGTGGTCGGGTTAGCGGGCGGGGTTAGGAAGAGAGAGAGAAGTTGGTTAGAGAAATTAGTAACTTCCGTCACCAAGCAGGATTAAATTTAGCATACATTGGCCTGCGACTTGTTGAGGGTCCCGTAGGCAATCTCCGAGTCGCTCTCGTCGGTGGTGAAGCCCTGGGCGTTCTTGGCGTAGCGCTGGACCTGGCGGACGTACTTGAGCCGCTGGCGGGCCTCCTCGAGTTCCTTTTCCTTGCGCAGCACAGCCGAGCGGGCGTTGATCTCCTGGGCCATGCCGTCCACCATGGAGGTGTTGATTTTCAGCGAGTGCTCTTCCTCGGCCTCGAGGCCCTGCTGGGCCGCATGGACCAGGTTGTCGGTGGACTTGATGACCGCATTGCCGGCTGCCTGGAGGCGTCGGCCGGCCTCGGAGTTGGGATTCGATTTGACCTTGCAGGCTATCAGCAGCTGGGCCGTGGAGGCGGCCACCTGCTTGGCCGTGGAGATGAGCATCTCCTCGGTGCCCACGCCGCGCACGAGGTTCTGGGCGGCCTCCACCAGGCTGTGGGTGGCGGCGGCCACTAAGCGGGCGGCGGAGATCAAACCCTCGGACCATTGGCCGTCGTCGGAGGAGTGGAGCGGGCGGCGGGCCACTTTGCCCTGGTCGATGAGCTCCCGCTGGGCGGCATTGGCGGCCCGCACCAAAGCGGCCGAGGCGGCCATGATGCCCTTGGCGGCCTCCAAAATCATCTCGTCGAACTTCATGTTCTCGTCCAATTCAATCTAACAAAAGGAAACCAAAGTTAATTTAAGTTTCCGAGGGGGTGGGGGAGGGTGTTAGGGGCGGGGGTGGGGGAGTTTAGTAGCTGCAACAACCACAGTAATAATATGTTTGATTCCTGGGTGAACTTTGAAATGCAGCAACCAAGAATATCAAACATATCTCACTGGAATCGTTAGTGGGGCGGGGGGACCACAAGCACCGTTAGTTCACCGTTATCACTTCAGGGGGTGGGGGGAATTCTTACCCGTACATCCGCCTGGCGTCGCGGGCGCAGCGAAGCCAACTTCTTGGCCGCCGCATCAATGGAGGCGGCCGCCCCGAGCAACTCGTTCTCGGCTATGACCGTGGGATCCTCGGGGTCAATCCAATCAGAGCCCTTGAGCAGGCGGGCCATGGCCACCAGGTCGGTGACGCACTTGGCCACGCGCCGGGACAAATGCATGCGGTCGTCGGCACTGCAGTTGTGCAGGATGCCATTCAGCAGCTCCCGGTAGGACTCCCCGACGGCTGTGCCGGCCTCCAAGGTGCGCAGGCGCAGCTCCTCGGTCTCGGCGCAGTTCCAGGCCACCGAGCGGCAGACGATCAACATGTCGGAGATGGCGCGGCGGCCGAGGTTGGCGGCGGCCACGATGTCGGCCTGGAGGTTGGAGGCTCCGGCGGCCACCGCCTTGGCGGTGGCGGCGGTCACGTTCATGGTCACCCGGATCAGATCCTCGGGGCCCACCTGGGCGCTGCCCACGGGCGGTGGTGTGTGCATGGCCTGGAAGTAGTTGAACGTAAAAACGGAGCCGGGTGAGGTGACAGAGAAAAACTTACCCGGATCTCCTGGCTGATGGCCTCGACGGTGGCCTCCATGGCGCGGGTGCCGCGTGTGTGTTCGTCCTCGACCGCATTGACGGTCTTCAGCAGGGAGGACACGTTCAGCACCATCACCTAAATAAGCGTAAGAAAGGCGGGGGCGGGGCGTGGTTGGGGGGGTAGAATAAAAGTGAGCAAAGTTGTAAAAAGTTTAAAAAGAAAATAAACAACGCTATGGACGGCAAAAATGGCGGCTACGTTGGCTACGTTGACTACGAATGACGTATGGCAGTTTACGGAAAACGTATAACACTTTCACGGCTACGTGGGGTTCTACGTGTGTTTGGCTTTGGCACGCAATTTGTGTTCGTTTTTTTCACTTTTTATTGTTAGAAAAAAAATCAAGGATCCTATTAAATATGCAAGTAGGGTAGTGTGCTTGTGTGAGAAAGAATAATTTCGGGCTTCCTAGTCGACGACGGCGGCCACTGCGACTCCGGCCTGAGGGGACGTAACGGCTTTTTGGCAAATCTCTTTAAGCGTCTGATCGTCGTGGTTCCCAGCAGCAAGTGGGAGTGAGAGAGAGAGAGCGCGAGAGTTTAAGGGGCGGTGGGCAGAGAGAGAAGAGGCGGCGGTGGCGGCGGCGGCAGCACACGATTTTTGGTTTTGTACAGCGGCACGCATGAGAGTCGTTTGATGTATTGAATGGATGTATTGATTCATTGATTGATTGTTGGTTTGGTTGTTGATTGCATGTGTTGTTCGGATACAGAGAGAGGGAGAGAGAGAGAGAGAAGAGCAGAGACGTCGAGCACACGAATTAGCAAAACGAAAAGAAAACAAAACAAAAAAATTCACATTTTTTTGGGAGGATTTTTTAGGTAATTTTAATTTACACACAAACGGTCACACTGGTCACGCACACAGAGTTTAGAATAGGCGGCGACAGTGAGCGAAAGAGAGCGCGCCTGGCGGCGGCATGCACAGCAGCTGTCAAGTGCGAGCAGAGAGAGAGGATTGGTTGGGGGCCTGGCAGCCGGTGTCAATGTAACGGTAAATGTGTGCGTTAGAAAGAGGAGTGGGGGTGGGTTAACAACACTGATAGCAACAACACCAACAACAACGGGCAGCCGCCGCCGCTGTCGCTAAGCTTTTCACAGGCAGCAAAGAGCAGAGAGAGAAAAAAAGGTGAGAGAGCGCGCGAGTGCCGAGGGATGGAAAGCAGCAGCCAAAAAGCCGGGCGCTTTGCCATCCCCGTTCCGTTACGTTTTTTGTGGGTCAGTCACAATAACGGCGTTCGATTTCAATGGGTGGGCGGGGGCGCTGGTGGTGGTGATTTTGAGGTTATACAAACTTTTTTTAAGGATTTCTTTGTATGAAAATGGTAAACGTTATTTTTGAAGGTTAAAAAATTAGTGCCAAAGCCGTAAAATATTTTACAGAGTTCCCTAACCCTAGACGGTTCGTAGAAAAAACCACAACCACAGACGAGTGAGTCACAGTTTAGTGAGAGACGGAAAAGAGTATCAAATATTCGGGGTATTTAAAAAGCCACAACAACGAAAGCTTCCATAGCGATTATACAAAAAAAACACGAAGAGATTTTGAAATAAAAATTGCTAAACAGCAAGGGAGCCTTGGACTTACCCTGGCGCTCTCCTTGAGGTCCTGCATGGAAGGATCGTGTATGGGTTTGCCAGAGGCCAGCTTCGTGCAGTTGATCAGGTCACCCAGGGCCGAGGCCACATCCTTGACCGCATTGATGACCATCACCTGGGAGTCCGGCTGCTGGGAGCCCAAGGAACAGGCTCCTCGCTTCACCGCCTCGGCCAATTGAGCTGTGGGAAAAACTACCGTTAGCCAGGATCTTCAAGGAGCTTTCTCTCGACTTACTGATGGTGGAGACGGCATTCTGGGCCGCCGTGGCCAGCTGGTCTTGGGTGCCGGCTGCCCCGGTCACCAGCACCTTGGTGTCCTCCACCAGCGCCTTGGCCGTCTGCAGGATGTGCTCGCGATGGTCGGCAAAGCTGCCATCCCCCTCCGAGTGCAAGGTGCCCGCCGTGGCGAACATAATCGTCGTGTCCAGGTCACCGATTATCCCGGACACCGTGTGGGCCGCATTGATGCAGGCCTGGGTGCCCCGGGAGCCGGCCTGGAGGGCGGCCAGGACCTGGGCCACCTTCTCGGAGACATCGCGGGCATTGCGGGAAATGTCCTTCTGCCCGCTAACATCGCTGGGATGAGCTCCGCCGGCAGAGGACTGGATCATCGAACTTACGGAGCGCCCCAGGTCAATGACCGTGGTGCGTATGCGCATGGCCACATCCGGGGAGCTGGTGGTGGTGGAGGCGCCCACCGAGTCCTGGGTGAGCTGCTGGTAGTGCTGGGCCATGTCCATGGCCAGCTGGGGCAGCTGGGCGGGCTCCACGCTGCTCTTGGCATTGATGTCATTGGCCAGCCGGGCAATCTCCTTGGCCGTCTGCACCATGCGCGTCTGGTAGTCCACAAAGGAGTCCGAATAAGAAGCATTCAGCAAGGACTGCCGCTTGTCCGTGAGCCGGGTAATCGAGCGGTTCACCTGCTCCATCAGCCCAGTCACCACGCCCGTCTCCGCATTGATCTTCTCCACCGTCTGCTGCAGCTCCTGGATGGCCTCCCGGGTGCCATCGATGGCCTCGTCCAGCCGCGGATGGGCATGCGTGGCCCTGGGATTCCCGGCCGACTCCTTGGCCGCCTGCACCAAGCTAATCCCGCTCTCCACCACCGACTTCGTCTGGTTGATCAGCGACATCTGCTGGCTCGTGTGCACAATATGAGTGCAGGCCCCAATCGCCCCATTGACCATGGGCACAATATAACGGGAGATCTCGCCCACCGCATGGCCCAGCTGCTCGGCGTTGTTCTTGCCGGCCACCCGGATGGGCTCCAGTTTGTCGATGAGCTCGGCGGCCGAGTTGAGGGTCTGGCCGCTGAAGCCGTGCAGGTTGTTGTCCCGGCGCAGATTGAGGCCCTGGGCATTGACCGCCAGGGCGCAGCTGTCCAGCTCGCGGGTGCAGGTGCCCAGGGTGTGCAGGACCTGCTCGCATTGGGCCTGGCCGGGGGCCTTGTCGCGGATGTTGTCCACCAGCCGCTTCACGGACTCGGACACCGGCGTGGAGTGCAGCGAGAGTTGCTGCCAGACGGGAGGATTGTCCGGGGACAAGGCCAGGGATTTGGCAGCCTTGACCATTTCCACTACGCCATCGATCACCCCACGTCCGGCCTGGATCACTGGCTCCTGGGCCTTGCGTCCCTCAGCCGAGATCTTGGCGGGTATGGAGATGAACTCCGGACTCGAGGCATATTGACGCACAGCCTTGACGGCCTCCAGAAGAGGCTCCACCAGGCGCTCCCGGTTGGCCGCCTTGTGCTCCTCCTCCATGGCCTTGATGTCCTGGACCAGGTCCGAGGTGGCCGTGGCCACCTGCTTGGCCAGCACGATGAACTCGTTCTTGGCCACCGGATTGCTGGTGTTCATGCTCGCCTGCCGGCAGATCGAGCACAGGTAGCTCGTGTGCTTGGCGATCACCGTCAGGGCGGAGATCATCTGGGGCTTCGTGGACTGCTGGCTGCTCACAATGTCGCAGTGCTGGCGGATGCCCTGGTAGGCCCAGGCCAGCTGGGCCTGGTCAATGATCCCTGGCCGGCCAGCCACGCTGCTGGGATGAGAGACGCCTATCAAATAAGCGGCCTGGGCGGAGGACTCGATGAGTCCCTGGATGGAGTCGTTGACATTGTTGACCGACTGGCTGAACTCCACGTGGTTGGACTGCTTGGCGTTGTTGATCATCTCGGAGATGGCATAACCCAGGTTCCTCGACTTGCCCGTGGCATTCTCCACGCAGTCGAAGTATCCTTGCTCATTGATCGGCTCATGAGGATAATCCAGCATCACTCTTAAGGCCTCAATGTTCCTCATGGCATTGTCGCATTCCTTTTGTCCTGGGGCCGACTGGATGCTGGCGTCCACCAGCTTGTTGATGCTCTCGGTCACGTTGCGGGCATCGGCATGGAGCAGATTCTTGCCGTTGGGCTGGCCGGGATCGGCTGCCAGGGACTTGGCCGTGAACAGCAGCGAGCAGGACTGGGTGGACACATGCCGGAGGCAGTCGATCATCTGGGAGCGCACCACTTCGTCCTGGTTTTGCCCGGCCATCTCCATGGACACGGAGAGCAGATCCCTGTAGTTGGCGGCAAAGTGCTGGCTGGTCTCGGCCAGCTGGGCGGGGCTGGCGTAGGACTTGACTATCTGGCCGCCGGCCAGGCTGAGGTCCTCGGCCACCTGCTTCAGCTCCGACTGGAGAGTGCTGTAGTTTCTCGAGGAAGGAGGGAACTCGCTCATGGACAGAATCTCGCTGAGATCGCTGACATTGCGCAGGGCCAAGTCCACCTCCCGCTGGCCGGGAATACAGTCCACCGTGCGGGACAAGGCGCCGGTGACCTCCCTGCCAGCCTGGGTCAAGGCATTGGCATCGCCCACATTCTGCAAGGTCCTCTGGGCCTCCTCCATCAAACGGGCCGTGGAGGTCACCACCTCCTCGGCGCAGTCAATGATGGCCGGGTTCTGGGTGGTGGCCGCCACGCCATGGACGCTCTTGGTGAAGTCGCCCAAGGCCAAGGCCGTGTCACGTCCCGCAGCTCCAGCATACGGGCGGTGTCCTTGGAGGACCGAGGACAGCAACTGACTCAGGGCAATGCTCACATTCTTGGCCGAGCGGCGCAGCTCGTCGGCTGTATTCTCCACGGTCTCGCCGGGCAGCGGGCGCAGCTGGCCCGAGCGGGCGGCATTGCGTGTGTCGTCCAGGACATTGTGCAGGTTCCTCACGGCCTCCAAAGCCGACTCCAGTTCCTGGCCCCCGCAGGCATCACGCGCCCGCTGGGCCACCGAGTGCAGCTCCGAGACCGTCTGGCCCAAGTACAAGGCGCTCTTGGAGAGCTGCGAGGCCGAGGGTATATCCGTGACCGTGGGCTGGAGGGCCCGCGAGGACTTGGACACCTGGAGGGCAGGCTCGATGAACTGCTCGGCAGCCTCGATGAGGTTCAGCTGGGCATGGGGATCGTCTGGCTGGGCGCGGGTGGTCTTGACGGAGGTCACCAGCCGGGGGATGGTGTCGGCCACGCGCTTGCAGTCCTGCAGCAGGGACTCCTTGGTCTGGTGGTCGTCGCTGTGCTGCACGGCATTCTGGGCGGCCGAGATGCACTGGGTGGCCGCGGAGGCAGCCTGCTTGGAGCAGTACTCCAGGCGGTGGATCAGATTGCGCTTCATGGCCGGCGTGTTGGCCGTGGAGGTGGTGATTTCCCTTAGCTCCTCGGCTGCCCGGCGCAGGGCGTTCTGGTTGTCCGTGTCATGGGGATTGCTGGAGCACAAACGCGCGGCCTCCACCAGCTTGGCCGTGGCATCGGCCAGCTGCTTGGCAGCCGAGAGCAGGCGGCGCTGCATGTCCGCGTCCTGCTGCTGGTCGGCCTCGCCCTTGATGCTCTGGATCAGCTGGGCGGTGGTCTGGCCCAAAGTCCGGGCATGGCGCACCATTTCCTGGGGGTCATTCGAGGACACCAAGATATCCGTGCCTATAATCACATTCTCCACAGGACTCAGCTCCTGGCTGGTGCGGTTGGCGTACTCCCGAGAGCTCAGCTTCACGTGCTCCAGCATGTCGGTGAGGCTCTTGGACACATCGCGGGCGGCCGCTATCAAATCCGCCTTGAGCTTGGGATCGTTGGTGGCCTCGTTGCACACCTCGCACAGGGAGTTGACGGCGCGGGCCACGTTCCTGGCAGCGGCCTCGAGTTGCTCCCGGCAGGCTGCATTGTGGAGGGTGGGGGCCACCACCTTGGCGCAGGCCACAAGCTGGCTGGTGGCCAAGGCGCATTGGCTGGCGGCGCCGATCACACGGTTGCGGGCCTCTTCGTCCTCGCAGCTGGCGGCTATGTTCTTGGCGCGCAGGACCAAAGCAGCGGTGGTGTTGGCCACGGCCTTAGCCAGGGCCAAGAGCATGTCGTGGAGGTCGCGGTTCTCGGGGGCCTCCTCCTCGGCTATGGTGCTGAGGACATGGGTGGTGGCCTCGCCCACGCGGCTGGCGGCATTAATCAGGTTTTGCGGGGTCTCCTTGCTCTCGGGCTCCGCAGCCTTCAGAAGATCACTAAAAGCATTGCACAGATTCCTGGCAGCCTCGAGCAGCTTGTCGCCATTGGTGTCGTCCTCCATGAGGGCGGCTATCAAACGCACTTCCTTGGTGACCTCGGGTATGGTCTGGGCAATCTGGGAAACCGAGGCGGAAATGGCTTCCGTGTCCACCTCATCCGGCTGGGAGGCCGTGATGATCTGGGCCGTGGCGGCGCTCATGGTGGCCACATGGGAGGTCACCGCCTGCTTCGAGGTGTCCAAAGTGTTCTCGCGCCATTCGATGGAGCGCATGTCGCTGCCCAGCTCCTGGATGGGAGCCTGGAAAAGCAAGCACGTTAGAGAGTCCTTTGGTGGGGGGTCAGTTCATCTTACCTTGGTGCGCAGCTCTTCGTCGGCTCGCAGGAGCACATCCTGGCCAGCGGAAATGTAGCCCAGCAAGGCTCTTTGGGGCTCCGTCAGATTCACCGAGCTGATGCGCAGCTCCTTCGTCTGGGGAGAGCAAAAAGCAGAGAAATTAGCTATGGCGGGGTCAAAGGTTACCGGTTAACCGTTAACCTACTTTGTGGAACTTTGAATGACCGTTTTCTGTTTTAATTTGTTAATTTTTTCAACGCAGCATGAAAATGGTGAAGAAGGGGTGGAGGTAGAAAAAGAGACACATTAACCGTTAGTATGCATTGACTGGGGGGAGTTATGTTGGGTGTGTGGTGGTGGGGGTGAAAGAAGCAGTGAAAAACGAAATACCGTTAGATCTCTAAGCACTCACCGTTGGCGGCTGATGGGCCGTCTTCACCTGGCCCACAATGGCGCCGTATTGGACCGTCTGGACCTCGTTTTGGGTGAAGGTTCGTTCGCCTAAAGGACCCCAACGTTGGTTGGTGGGTTTTTCGTAACAAAAGGAAATTAAAATTAGCAAATTAAAAGCCACAAAAAAAGGCCGCAAAACAAAAGGCTCAAGCTCAAAGTGCAAGGCACCTTAAAAGTAGGCTACAAAAATCTAGGAATCCAGGATTGCATTGGGATTCTTTATAATGCTCTCAAAGGTTCCCTGAGATTTGTCAGTACATCCTTAGGGTCCCTGAACATCTCAAGGCAACCCAAGAACATTCCAGAGATTAATCCTAACGAACCCTGAGCTCTGTTCCCTGCTCCCAACTTACCATCAAAGGGTCGCATGAGTCCCGAGTGTGCCAAGGACTCCAAGTTGAGTTTCTCCACACGGTTAGTCTCGTGCTGCAGGAAGGTGGCCCTGCAACAAGGATCACAAATCAGTAAAATTATTCAAAGACCAAAAACTCCAACCCGCTTACTTGGAAGGCGCCACCGACTCCTCAACCATAGTGGATCCTTCGTCGCCCTCGATGCCAAAGTGATCCTTGGTCTGCTTCTTCTTTAGGATGATATCAATATAGCCAGCAATCAGCTGGACAATCTGCTCGGCCTCTGTTGTCTGCACCGAGTAATATTGATTGGCGTAGTCCCCAAAGTCCAGGGTGAAGGTATTCGGCGAGGCGCCCCAGCGACGCACAGTGGTCAGCGGCCAGGATATAAGGATTTCCTTAGTGCGCTCGTCTAAACGCAGCACCGAGTCCTTGGTGACTCCCAACAAGCGCGGCACCAGCTTGTTCTTGCCGTTCATCTTCTCCTTGACCAGGAAGAAGGTCACTCCGTAGGTGGGCAGCTCCCGGGCGGTCTTGGTGTACAGGACCTTGGCATCGATCTCCGAGTGGTCCACATGCTTGCGGTGCTCGGCAAACACCTTCTTCTCGATGTTCTTCACACGCACATACGACTGCGGCAGGAAGTCCTTGAGACTAAGGGCACCAAAATTAACTAGGTTCAAAGATTTCCCACAGGATCTACTCACTCTAGAAAGCCGGGCTTGTGCTTGGCCTCGTTGTGGGGACCAAACTGGATGTGCACTTGGATGCCGGCAAACTCGCAGGCTAAAGGACAAGAGAAGTCTTCAATTAGTGGGGGGGAGGGGAAAAAAGGATTGAGAGGTAATCACCTTTGTCTTGGGTGACGGGATGCGTGCCATCCAGGATGGCATCGCGGGCCTGCACGTAGAGCAGATTCAACTGCACAGGATCCCGCGAGTCGATGTTCTGGTCCGAGAAGAAGAACCGACGCCGCAGCAGGACCGTCTCCGACTCATCGATGCCCTGCTCCCTCAGCGTGCGGCTCACGTCCACCCAGTTCACTAGAAGGATAACAGCAATTAATCCTGACGGCATTACAAGAGAATTTCAAGGACCTACTCTCATCGTCGGTCTTGAGCTTTTTGCGCAGACTCTCCATCTTGGCGTCGCGGTCCTTTTCGGTGAACTTGCGTCGGATGGTCAAAGTGCCGAACTTGTTGTCCGGCAGGTTCTCGTTCTGGGCCTCGGTCTCCTCCCGGACGAGGCCGTACTCCTCGTGGTTGGTGATGCCGATCTTCGTGCAGATCACCACCATCAGCTGGGACACGGGCTGGGAGTCGTCCACGAGGATCGTCTTCACTGCGCCGTCCAGCATGCGGACGCGCAATGTACGCAGTTTGCGTCGATACTCCAAAGTGTCCTGGTTGTGCAGGATATAGTAACCCAGCGTGCGGCCGGCCTCCAGCCAGACGCCCTGCTGGTTCTGCTCATCCGATATGAAGAGTCCATATTCGCTGGCTGGGGGGAGGAAGAGGAAGGAGGCAATCAGGACTCCGCTTGGCAGGATTGGTGTGTCGACTTACGTTGTCCTTGGACTGCTTCGGCGAACTTGTCGCGAATGATTTTGCAGGCATCGAAGACTGTGGTGTTGGGCTGGAATTGGATGGTCTTGGTCACCCGTCCGCCCTCCAGTTGGATGCGCAGCGATAAAGTGGACATGGTCCTTGGATCCTTATGGGAATTACCGGCTGTCCGTCCACTTTAAACGGAGCACAAATCTCTGCTTCTTCTTAAGCGTTTGCTGCTTCGTTTTCTTCGTTTACTTCGATTTCGTTTCTTCTTCTCACAAAGTGTAGAAATTTCAAAAGGCACTAAAAAGACAACAGAAGGGGGGTGGGGGGAGTTGGTGATGAGTATAAATGAGAAGTTTAAGTGTTATAAATAGCAAAGATTCAACCCCCAAAGCGCACACGTTTCCTGGGCTGCCCGACAACCACCCCAACAGCCCAAGCCGGCAGAAAATCCTCCACTTACCCCCACCCCAGCGCCCAGCCAGGCAGACAAGACAAAATCTCAAACACACACACACACACGGACAAAGGGCAGCGGGCTTGCCAACTTGAAAAATCAAAGTTTGGGGTGACTGGGATTTGTTGTCTCGCTCGCACTCTCACTCATTTGACGCCGGCAGCGACGTCGGCTGTTTTGGCTTCTTCTTTGCGGCCTTTTTCGGGGGCACTTTTGTTGCTGGCGGCAACCCTCGAGCCGCTGCTGAATGGGCGTAATTGATTTTCTCCCCCCCCCCCCCACACCCCTCAGGGAGCTTTACAATAATCTTGAAGTGTGTCAAAGTGCTCGGCTGCCCGACTGTCCAACTGTCCGTTCTCTTTGTTTGCCTGGTTTTTGGTTTTTTTGTTATGCAAAAAATCAATAATAATTCCGACTTGAAACTGTTTTTGTTATTGGCACGTTGAAAAGCCGGAAAACTCTCCCACACACACACACACACACACGCGCGGAAGCACTTGAAATTTCCGGCAAAAAGCAGCCGCCCATCGACCCACAAGATGACCCAGCCCAAGGGCACAGAAAACTGCAAAATTTAAACACATTTTTAGTTACTTTTATCGTAGGCGAGGCTTTCCATATGGAAAATGCTTTTGGGATTTTAGGATTTTATTTTTTTAACTGTTTTTCTTTTTTTGAACACAACCGCTGGCCACGAAATCTGACACGTAACTGAAAATGTTTGATGGAGGCGAGTTCCCGGGTTAACCCGCCGCTGGACCAGGGGATGCTGGGCCGTCACCACTAACCGGATTTTCATTTTCCACCACCACCAACTCAACCGCGATTTTGCGCACTGGGCAGCGCCCTTGGCAGCGCAGCGACTGCGAGAGAGCCCAGCCAAGAGAGCGGCGGCCCTTTCACCCCCTCGGCCGGGGATTCTCTCTCCCCCACACACGGCTTGGCTTTTTGTAGAGAATTTTCGGGACGGAGCTGTCAAATGTCAGCGGTTTGCGCAGACTTAACGGTGTCGACTGCAAGGCGTAACCCGATAGCCGGCCGGCCAGGCAGAGCGAAAGAGACGGCAACAAACAGGGCGACAGGTTCAAGTGCCAGGGCTGGCGGCGCGTCAAGCATGCGTGGCGGCGTTGCCAGAAGCAGCGAAACGATTAAGGGAAATTTTAAGGAAATTTCAAAGGGAAATTAATTCCTCTTTTAATAAAAACAGCAAACAAATCAAATTTCTTAAAGAATTCCTTCGAAAATAAAACACACTTGTCATTGGTAATTTTATATCCTTGCCATTAATTCAATTAACTGGACTCCCTGCCGAGCACAACCACAAAAACAAACAAAACAGCAGAAACTCTCAGCCCTGTCAGCCCCATCCCCCGCTCTGCAATGGGATGGATTTCATTAAGAACAAAAATAAACATTTCCCCATGTTCTCTACAACTCCCCCCACCCCTTCTGGACACCCCGCTTAGCCACCCACACAGCTGCACGTGCCCGAGTGGTTCGATTTGTGGTCCTCCGTCATCGAAAAATACGAAACGCATCAAATGACAAACTGCACACGCCCCTGTCACCGTGACTGCGACGGTGACTGGGTTGGCCCAGTGAGCCGTTGAGGCCGCTAATAAAACCGTGACAAACGTGAAAGCCTTCGTTAATTTTAGTGCAAATAATAAAATTGGCCGCTTGGCGTTTACGACCGCAGCCCCCCCAATGACCACAGAGGCGGCGTAGGCGTGGCAGGGGCGGCCCAACAAATGCAAATGGAACTTAACCGAAGTCTTCCACTAATTGGAAGCCACTTTTCACCACGTTAAGGAATCACACTGAGCTGCTAATGGAGGCAATTAACTGCCAGTCCCACAAACGAACGCTCCACCGAATCTTCCCAGGAGTCCAACTAATTAATCGGGTGGGCGTGGCACGGCAGGGGGCGTCTACAAATGCATTCGAATCTTTAAAGAGTTTGCGAGTTGGCCGAAAAGGAAAAGTATTATTACTTTCCAAAAAGAGAACGGCTGGTAGCAAAATTCAGAACAAGGAATAAATCGGTGAGGAATTTAAAAAAAATCCAGATGTTCCCAGGAATCTTTATAGTCTTTATATAGTTCTATATAAAACTCTAAAAGAGATTATTGAGTCTCTTTGAAATTTCTGTAATTTCTAATACTTTTAGATATTTTCTAGGTTCTGGAAATTAATGCAGTAAAAAATTGGGATTAAAATAAGTTTCCTTGAATTAATTTCAGGCATTATAAAGAATTCTAATCAATTATTTTGAGACACTGAAATCCTAAATATTTCTTATAAGAATAAGAAGATAGAATTTATCTCTCAACAAACAAATGATCTTAAATTCTGCAGCAATTTTTTTGAGATTTAAGGAACCTAAAGAACAATACCTTAAAATCATTAAAGATATAGGAAAAATAGAATCCAATTTAAGTTTTAATATCAAATATTCGTAATTCTCTATTTCCCATTAACAAATGTGAAAATCAACAACCTAATATTGCCCAAAATTTACCCACATTAATTCTACTTTTTAAAGAAACCAATTTACCGTCAAATATCAAACATTCGTAATTCTTTTTTCCCATTAAGAAATGTGAAAATATCGCCCAAAATTCTATGTTTTCAAGATCTTTAAAATAAAAATAACTCCACCCCTTCTACTTACTTTTGGCACACAACTTGAGGCTCATTAGAATGTTGAAGAAACGAAGTTTCGGGTTTCGTAGAACCCAAAGGCACATTGGTTTCTCAAGACAATAAAACGGAAGGCACGCTGAGGCGTAGGTTTCTGGTATTTCTTAATTTTTGTGGGTTATTTTAAAAGATTCGTATTCTTCGAAAGGCGTTCGGGGTGAAAAAGGAGATTTTAAAAATCGTTGACTACGACGATGAGGACGACGGAACCCCCGAGATCGGTTTCGGTTTCGGGTTCGGGTCCGTGGGTCCGTCGTGTTCTTGAGGCACGTTTGTGGTGTACGAAACGGAGGATCAGATCGGATCGAAGGAATCCGCAGCCGAATCAGGATCTTCGCGTTTTCTAACCGGAACCGAAAGGCAAAAAACTTACAAAGACAGAAACGCAAATGAGAACTTAAACGACTTTTAGACTAACAAGAAGGCGAGAGAGGCGGTCACTCTTGGGTTGGTATTCGGTATTTTTTTTGGTATTTTTTAAAGGTATTTTTCGTAGGCTTTAAAAGACCGGACGTATACGTTAAAAGAAGTTTCAAAAGTTTTACTGTTTTAATTTTTTTTTGGTATTTTTTCGGTATTTTTTTGTAACAACAAACGGATGGCAATAAAAGTTTGTAAAAAATTCGTTTCAAAATTCGATCTAAAGTCTAAAATCGGGCGTGTATATAGCCGTATATATATATAAAGATCGTGGTATATAACAATTTTAAAATTCAACTTTCTTCCGCTCCTCAAGGCAAATTATGGACAAGGCACTCCCGGCGACAAAGGCACACAAACACACGCGCGAAACTTAACAAAACCGTTAGAAAAGAGTTAACAAATTAACGGTAAAACAACGGCAAACTGAAGGACAACAGGCCAAACACAATCTCTCCTCCTCTGGGCTGGGCCTGGGCTGGTTTCTGGGCTGCTCTGCTCGTGTCCTGCCCGATCTGCGGCTAGGCCTAGAATGATGTGCTATGCCGGCGACACATCGTACGCTTCTGATGGCAAATCCATTGATGCCACAAGTCGTAACCTGGGAGCTGGCGCGGCGCAGGCGCGCCAAACTGGCGGATGGAAGCTGCGGCGCTGCCGGCGACGGGCGTCGTCAATTGGCAGGCCCGGAGATCGGACAAAGGACTCGTCGTCGGCTGGTTGGTGGTGAAAAGCAGCCTCCGCCTTCTAACCTCCCCCCTGGTGGCTGCTCTTTTGCCAGCCACCACCGCTGGCGACGCCGGGCCGGCCCAATGGGTGGGCTGGCTTCCCGGGGTCGCTTGGCTTTATGTACAACATTGAGTGCCTTTGGGGGGAGGGGGAGGGTGGGGGTGGTGTTTTTTTTTAAGCGTCAACAAAATTTTTGTAAAAGCAAAAGCCCCGGGAAATCATTCTCCGCCCACCGAAATGAATAATGAAAAGTTGGCGTACAAAATTTCCCACCAGGACATCGTCCGTAACGATGACTGGCGCGAGTCAAGGATAAAGAAATTTTCCCAACCAAAATCGGTGGTTGGAGGTGGCATTGCGTATACGCCGCCTTGGCGCCTCGTGGGCAAACAAATCCGAATCCTTTTGTATCCTTTGACATTTGTGGAAATTGTAACCAAATACCAGCCAACAGCCCCGAGCACATCAAGTGGCCCGAACCAGAAAACCCACCCAAAGGCTTCACCAGAGCCAACCAATCAACCAGCAGCCGCCCAAGGACCCCGCCTCGCTCCTTGGAGCGGGGAATCTGCGCCCCGACTGGCGCGACTTTGTGGCGCCTCGGCGACCATTTTGTCCGTGGACGTGAGTGGCTCGCGTGGGTGGCGCCTCCCGCCCGCCTGCCAGTGGCTTTCTTTTCGTCTGATGGTTGCCAAGGATAACAAACACCATATCCTCTGACAAACTGCGCCAACGTGGAGCCTTTTATGTAATTTCTCCTTCGTCTTTTCGTTGGATGTTTTTTTTATGGCTACGAAAAGAATCGCCAATAAAATAGCAAATCGAGTGGCAAAACTCGAAGGAGTGCGTGCTGCTCCACCCGAAAGGACCTCAAATTAACTACAAATTGAGAGCAATTGCCGAAGCCAAGACTTTCCCGTAATGAGCCATTTGCCCAGCCAAGTTTAAGATCTGAAAATTGTCGCGAATTCAAGAATTTCACGACACCAAATTAAAACCGAAATGGACTTTGCAGGACATTTTAGTGAGAGAAAAGGAGAAAGGCTATATACAAATGAATATCCAAATCATAAAGGATTTAATAGAAGCTAACGGAAAACAGCTTCCTAAATGTTTTCTTGAAGAAATTGAAATGGATAATCCTCAAAAAATAAACCAACTTTCGCAGCAGCAAGCAATTTCAGCGTGGATATAATAATGCTTGGAAGAATCCTTTATATCGGACTTTAATATTCGATTGGAGAGGGACGAATCAACCGACTTCCGATATCTGAGAATCTGGTTGAGTTCATTGAGTTTGAATTGGATAAAGAATAAAAATTAATTAAGAATTAAGATCTGAAGATTATCAGGAATTAAAGAATTAATTGGGCACTTCAGGATTTAAGTGAGAGAGAAGGAAAGAAAATATAAAGAATCAAATAGAAGCTAAGCGAGAACAGCTTTCCAAAAGAATTCTTAAAGGAATTGAAGTGGATAATTCACAACAAATAAATCTTAACGTGGATATAATAATGCTTTGAAGAATTTTGAATATCAGACCTTAAAATGCGATTGAAAAGGGACAAGCCATAGCCCATTAGGCGGCTGGATTTGGATTTTCGATATTAAGGTTTCAGCGTCTAAACCTGACGGATTATAAACTATATCGCTGTGCCCTTAAACTGCTCCTTTGCGTTATTTAAAGTGTAGGAAAGAGTCGAGTTCAGGTTCAATTGGGTTTTCTATTTCCTAGTCTCCAAAGTCAGTGGGCGTGGCATAGAAGAAGAGCATGAGCTTTATCTTAAAGCAGATATAATGGGTCCCTGTCCCAGCAGATAAAAGGGGTTCCCTCTACTAGTCCCGAATTTAGCTGCCCCAGCTCTTAAAGTCTTTGAGATCTGTTCTTTATATGGACGGACAGAAAGACCCAAATCGTAAAAACGATTTCCCTCTTCATTCTCACCGCATTGAAGGAAACTTTGAAGGTCTATGACGACTCCTTCTCCATGTTCGACTCATTCACACAATCATTCCACCGCAAACAATTTAGTCCCCCAAGAATTGAATTATTTGGAATACTATTTCACCAAATCATGAATTACTCAATGTACCAAGTAATTCCCAAAAGAGCCCACAGAAATTCTTGAGAATCT
>JBAMCP010001305.1:0-24454 GCA_037075105.1 Lissocephala sabroskyi | reverse complement strand
CAAAGAAGGCTTTGGGGATCTTGAGTCCAATTTTTGGATTGGCTTAGAGAAATTGCACAAAATCACAGCCAAGAAACGATATGAACTTTACATTTATATGGAGGACTTCGAGGGCCAAAACCGGTACGCCCGATATTCGAACTTTACGGTGGGCAGTGAAAAGGAGAATTACAAATTAAAATCACTGGGATCTTTTAATGGAACTGTTGGAGATTCGTTGAGATACCATGAGGGCTATCAATTTACCACTTTCGATAAAGACAATGACAGGGATTTGAATGAAAATTGTGCGATTTATTTCCAAGGCGGATGGTGGTACGAAAATTGCTATAAAAGGTAACTAAAATACGTTAACAAGCTTAAACTTATAATATCCTCTGATTTTATTTTAGCAATTTAAATGGCCGATACGTAGCTGGAACTGCGGGTAAAACGAAAGAAGGTGGTTATGGTATCCAGTGGAGCAGTTGGCATGGACTTTCATATTCCTTAAAAACAGTTAAAATGATGATCCACGAAGTGTGACTCGATTCGCCTGAACGTGCATAGGGTTAAATAAATCTGAGGACTAACAAACCGAGTTAAAATCTTTCAGACCTCGCCAGTGCCTTTCCCTTTCGATGTCCCTCTTTTAATTTTACCCAGAACCAAATAGATCTCCCAAGTTATGATAAAATTTGGTAATTTATTTTGGTGTCTGCGTCGAAGACTTTTAACAGGCATTGTGGCTAAGGAGACCCGACCGAAAGGGCGGAATGGGGGCGTGGCATCGAAAAAAAAATAACTCGATCTGCCTGCAGATATAAGGAGTCTAAATCCCAAATTTCGTTGCTCTAGCTCTGAGATCCTTTTGTTCATACGGACAGACAGACAGACGGACACGGCTAGATCGATTCCTCTAATCATTCTAATCATTTTGGCTGTAACTTTGTCTCCTCTATGTTACATTCTTTTGCACAAACACATTATACCCTTGTGCCATCAGGTAGAGGGTATAATGATATCCATTTGTTGCCGGCCCATGGCCCTCCCCCGGCTTGGCTCATAAAACAATGAAAGTTATGATCTCAAACTTGGGCCAGTAAGCCGGTTCGAGGCCTGCGGGCGATGGGCTCGTTAAAAATTTTACCGCCTCGCCAGTCAGCCTGCTACCGGGTTGACAGTGGACAGTGGGCGGTTGGAGGTGGGCGTGTGTTTGGTTTGCCGCTGATAACAATAATTTTTCTATGCTGGCTTTTAGTTTACTTTGCGCCGCACACTTTTCTTTTATGGCGCTGCTGACCAGTCCAGTCGTTTCGGCCAAGTTATTGATGGCAGTGGCTGGTGTGGCGACGACAGCGGGTGGCTGACATTTCTGGCGTGTCGGCGGTTTAGGTCTGAGCGGTTGCGGTTGGTCAGTTGGTCAACTTGATTTGCCTAATGAAAATGAAATTTAATGGCTTGCAAAAAAAGTGTAGCATAGTTTTATGGCCAGCTGAAGGCGATCGTAAAAACAGACCCCTCACATTTGTCATTGTGAGTGGGTTAGGTTAGGGTTTCTGAAGTGGAATGAGCAAATGGGAGATGGAATAAAAAAGGGGCACTTAATGGGGAAGCCGCCTAGAAAGGGGTAAGAAAGAGGAACTTTGAGTTCGTGGTTCCTATTGTTGTCTTCAAAGAAGAGTTCGTTGGCAATTTAGAAGGCAAAAAGGTTAATATCAACGCAACACCAATAAAATTATTTGGGTTAAGGGCTTTTAACATAAAATATCATGACTTTGAACTTAAACTGAAGCGTAAGTGAATAATGGAGGTATCAGGGAGTTCAGAGAGGCCCATTCAAATATATTTGGTTTGAGAAGCTAATCAGTAAGTAATCAGAAAATTGAGGGGACTTCTAAGAATTCAACGAGGGGTACATGAAGGGTAATAAAAACCCAGACAACCTGCACGGCATCAGGTGAAATTAAAGCTTTAAAGTTTTGACTTCTTCCGTTTCTGGTCTCGTAATCTGTTTACTGGCCAACAGCTTGTCCGCAGTAATCGAAAAACAAACCTCTCGATCACATGGATATTAAGCGTGGAAAAGGCAACAACCAAAACTCATTTCTGGGCCACACGTGCCAGCGGCTGCCGTCGCCAGCCGACAAATCAATCAACGCCCAAGCCAAACGCCAAACAAACAATCAGCCAACCAATGAACAACATCAGCAATTTTCTGATATGTGCCACACTCGGGGTCAGTTTGGAGGGACCAACGCCAATTCAAGCGTATGGCAATGGTGGCCATTAACTTTGGATCAGTCATCTCATTAGCAGGATAATATCGCCCAATAGAGAAGGCCGGCCGAATGGAAAGGAACATTTTCCAGCTGCCTCGGCTCTTTTTCTGTTACTAATTATGCAGAACTTTTCGTAGAAGGCGGTCAACTTTTCGCCCACAAAATGATGCCCATTAAACATTCGCATATCCCTCTGGCCGTGGGGTGTGGGCTGAGTTGAGCAAACAAATTGCCAGCCAAACATTTACCAAAAACATCGAGCAGTGTCCAATGGGCGACTCTTGACCGCAGCCAACAATATTTGCCCATTTGCTTCGATTGCCACTAGCCAACCGCAGGGGGCATCCGGAGGCGACGGAGGGCAGCCGAGTGGTCGGAGTGTGTGTGCAATTTGTGGTTGCCGCTTAGTGGCAAAATATGCCGCCACCGACCTGCTCGGCTGCCACATAATTAAATGGCCCGGCAGGCGGCAGCAGCGGTGGCTCCCAGCTATTGTCCTATCCGTCGTCTTTTGTTTCGGCCTCAAAGCACAATGAAGACAACACTCGATAACAATAAAGGCGACACAAATGCTGCGGATCAAAGGCCACAAAAGATGCCACAAAGTCCGCCCCCGCCTTGTTGCAATCAGAGGTGGATTCAAATTTTGTTGCAGGTTCAGTTGATTTAGCTGCCCACAATATGGTGCAGGGGAAGAACAACAAACTTGCGCTTGATGGCCTTGCTGACCTCTGACCCGTCCACCTTGCCGTAGGGCAAGAATTTGCCAGCTCTGCACAACAAACTTTCAGTCAATGCAGCACTACAAACCCAAGCAGCACTCCTGCCTCTATCCCTCATCCTTGCCCACAATACACACACTCCATAGTCTTCTTCAGGTTTCCCCTGCCCCCTTGGCAGTCGGAGCAGCCAAGTTTCTTTTTGGGCAGCAAAGTTTAACTGAAAAGTTCCTTTTCTTTTGCTTTTCATTTTTGGAGCATTTCTTTTCCGGTGGAGAAAAAAATAAAATACAATTTTAATGGGCCCCTGAAAGACCGAGAAGCATAAATCTTGCCAGCTGCTGGCGCGCTCCTAGAAAAATCAAAGAGGCATCTTCCTTCGGGCGGCTCCTTTTTTTGACTGATTTTATTTTATTGCCTGGTCGGAAAGAAGGCAGCCAGCAGCTGGGAGCGGTTGTTTTTATTATTGTTTTCATGTCGCCACACTCGAGTGACAGTGTCAAGGTATGTAAACAATGAAAATTGAATAAATTTCGCTCAAAATTTTTACGTCCTTTTTGACAAATTTCAATAAAATACGGAAATGCTAAGCAAGGAAATCCAAGGAATTAAACGAGACGGTGGTAAAGGCGGACTGCACCAGAAAGCAGAGAGGCAGAAATTCTTGAAACAGTCTTCGGATTTCGTGACTCACGTGAGTGTGTTAATTTATCACGCGAGTCACGCCGAAGCAACGCGATTAATTGAGGGTCTTCTCTGTGAGTCACGAGTGTGATAGCTTGATTCGCGTATGAAGCTGAGCCCACTTCTCGTGAATTGCTTGCCAGTAGCCAGCCCCTTCCTCTGGATTGTCTCGCTCCTTCCGCCCTTCATTATTCAAAACTCGTAACGTGAGTCTTTCGTGAGTCTGCCGTGAGTTTCTTTTGTGAGTTCAGCTTCCCTGCACTCGACTGGACCTCCTTCCTTGGCTGCCTTCCGCTTCCGCGCCTACCTCACATCCTTCCTCACGCCTAGTGTATGAGGCTTTTAGCTGCCACTTAGGAGGACCACTCGCGCCACCCACTCCCGTAGGTAATGGCATATTTTGCATGATTATAGCCACGCCCAGCTCGCCGGCGTTTTTATTGTTATGATGAGCAGGCCATAATTTGGCTTATGTTTTAGCCGCGCCGCCGCAGCCGCCGCTGCCTAATGAGCCGGGGGCTCGCGATGGGACATTTAAGTGGGTGCTTCAAATTGCTCCACGGCAAGGGAAAAAACCTCAGCGTAAACAATTCACACGACTTCTGGCACGCGGCCATAACGGAGGCTGGGTTTCCGTCTGCTTTCGAGTTGGGGAATCTTTAAATTTCATGGCCCAGTTCTCCATTTTGATGGCCGGCAGAAATCAATGCTATCAATGCTATGCAATGTCACCCAGTCAGTCAGTCACCCAGTCAGGCAATCATAAATTGTTAATGTCATCGAATAGGCAAATGCCCCGCCCGCGACTACGAAACATAAACGATTTGATGGCCTCTTGCCCTCATCAATCGGAAACTCGAAGACCATAAAAACAGCCGGCAACAATCAAACGGAGTCCAAGAAATCCCCTAACAGACTTCCACCAGCCTCTTAACAGACTCTGTTAAAATTTCCCTCCACAGCCAAAGAGACTTCTCTGTTAGCCAACAGAGCCGAAGAGAGCCGGACCATTTGCCTTATCTGAAAATCTCAGACTCTGTTGACCGCCGCCGATTTGTAAACAGAAACAGTCGATGAAGTTGATGAAGCGGCATGCTGCATAAATGCATATACACGCTGGCATTTGGCCTTGCAACAAAATGGGCAATGCGGCCCCCGCCGCCCCATAAAAAACGAATACGGAAAAACTAATTTGCCTGGTTTACAGCGCGCGGGCGGCGGCAACAAAGTGCTCTGAGGCACTTCGTCGGGTGAGTGAGTGACGGAGTGCGTAAAACCGACGATTCGCGCTCGACCTTTTCAGGGATCAGGTGTATAAATTGGAACGTGTTAAGTGTCAACCCCATGCCGCCCCCGGCGACCAACCCACGCGCTCTTGAAGTCTTTAAAAGGCTGGCGGCGTGGGCGGCAGGCGTTGCATACTTTTGAGCTGACATGGAAAACCCCAAACTTCAATGAGTCGAACGAAGCGACACTTCGATTGCCTGCCTCGTGCGTGTGTGTGGGGTGGTGATGTGTGCCACATTGTCTGCGGGTAATGCAGTTATAAACAGAGGATTTTAAGAGTCCTTGCCGGTTGTCAATCGATGGAAGCTTCAATTGCTTGTCGTGAGCGTAATCGACGATTTTTTAAATGGTTGGCGCGTCTATCAGCTTGTTTTTAGCTCAACTGACTTCCATCTGTCATCTCTCAATCTTTCCGCAATCAAAACGAAAGCAGCTGACGTCCTCACAGCGAAATATCAGCAGCGACTTGGAGGAGTTGGCAAAGAGCATAAGTTGCTGCCAAAGGCTAAGACAAAGCAGCTAAACAAAACCCCGACAGAAACCCGAAGACAGCGAGGGCTTTGGGGTGGAGAAGTAACCAGCAGAACTGACCCAATTAAATTGCTTCTTAGTCGGTTTGAAATCAATTTGAAGAAGAACTTATTCTCGACAGGGAAGGATCCCAAGCATCCAAGGCTACTTCTTCAGAAATGATAGCAATTCAACTTTCAATCATACAAATTGAACTTTCGCTTTCAGCCGGCTGTTTTTCAAATTTAATTGTTTCCCCTTCAGCCACTTTAAGCTATCGCTGCTTTAGTTTTTCTCCACGGTTCACTCTTTTCTTCTTTCAGTAGATTCGATTAGTGGCTTCTAATTTTCTCCCCTTCTTCTTACCATTAAGTTCTTCTTTTTAGTGAGCCGATTTCCAACCGATTTGATTTAAGTCAGTCAGCCTACCTTTCAACCAACCTCAGCTTAGCTGCTTTCAATCACGATTTACCTTCAATCGATCTACTGTGTCGTGACCGTAATCCATTTCAATTTCAATCTTGCCTCCCTTTCAATCAACTCACTGTTCAACCAAACGACTGCCAGCTTGTCGGCTTGCAATCGCCCGCATTTTCAGCAATGTTTCAATTAATTTTGTGTATTTTTCTTCCCGCAATCCGTCAACAGGTCCTCTTTTAGCCTGCAGCCAACTCATTTACCTTTTCGAGTTTGTTATTCCATGGCCATTGACCAATTTGGTTACCTCTGGCTCTCGGCATCCCTGCCGCCCCTCGTCACTTCCTTAGGAAGCAATTAAAATCGTTTTGTGCAACTGGCATTTGCCATTTGCAGCTATATTAGAACACCTGCCCTGACCTCTTGACCTCCCCAGCGCAAAATAAAAAGCAAAAAATTTAAAGAAAATATTTCCCCTACCACCGCCCACTTCTCTTTATGCAGGTGGGTGGACCGAGCAACGCCCACGAACCGGTTAAGTGTAAAAAAATCTCACCGTCCCCTGGAGTTTCGTTTCGTCTTGCGAGGAATCGCATTAAATATGCACCATTCACCTTATGCACCGACACTCGACACCCGTCTATAATATGGAAAAAGTATTTAATGCATAATTGAATTCTCTGTTCAATGGGATCGGCCAGTGGCTGATGCAATTTATGAACCTTTTTAGTTGCAAGCGATTCACAGGCAAGCAGCTGCAACTGCACAGCTGATGGTGCGGAAGCTCTTGCCTCCGGTCGGGAAATGCGTTCAAATCGAAGTTAAATGAACACCAAAAGACTGTGAGGAGAAGGCGGGGGAAACTTGTGTTTGCTCGCTTTCTTATCGGTCGGCTGGGTTCGGTTTGTTCTTCAACTTATCTAATAAATGAAGCCGGAACTTATCTCGTAATTGAAAGTGTTCTCTCAACTTTCTGGTCGAGATATCAGGAGCACACACAAGTGGAACACACACCTGTGGAGTTTGAGGGTTTTACGTTCGATTTGAGGGAGAGTTTGCTGAGAGGTTTCATGGCTCATTTGATGGGAGAAAAAATGCCCATCAAAAGCGCCAAAAAGTTGGCCGGATTCTTCTTTAATTTTGCGCATTTTATTTGTCCTTTCGAACAAAAGACCTCAGCTGAGTTTCGTGCAACTTTTCGACAATTCCGGCGACTTAAATTCTACCGACCGACAACGATCATTTACCTGTCCCAATTTGCAAATGAATTTTCCTTTGAATTTCGTAGATTTTTTTTCGTATTTTTTGGTCGCGGAACGAAATCCCTTTTAAGAGACGTTCGGCGACAACTCGGCGAATATTTTACTACATTTAAATCCTCTGTCTCGGTGAATGAAAAACTTTTGCACTTTCTTCTTTTTTTGTTGGCCGTTTCGCTTTGGCATTTCAATTTGCCCCCCACCAACAAAAAATGGCAAGGAACTGAGTTTTCAGCGTCGCCCATTCATTGAGAAACTTTGCTTAAATAAACAACAAAAGGCCCGGCGAGTGACGCCGACACGCAAGGACAGGTGGACAGACAGCCACACAGTTGGGCAGTTGGGGTAGTTGGTGGGCCGGCTAAGTTTACTTGCCCGATTGCCGGCCGTGTAAATAAGCGACAAAATATTTTTCGACCAGGCAGTTCAGTCGTTCGATTTCTGTTATGGGCGGAAATTGAATCGGTCAATACCGAGCGGGTGGAGGAAACAGTTTTCCAACGAGCTTGAGTTAATTTACGTAGGAGAAAAGCTTCCGTGTCACGCTGAGAAGAGTCCGACTCAGAGTTTTCGTTCGATTCACGATCAAAAAAGAATTCCGCACTTAATCCTGAGCGAAGATTTTAATTTGGCAGCTGCCTGAATTCTCTATGTCATGAAAGCTGTCACGAAAATTTCCCGGACTCGTGAGTCCTTCAATTTTGCTCGCTGAATTCCGCTTTCTCGTTAAGGCATTCACAGATTTTTTCCGTGTCACGATCTTCAAATTTGTTATTTTTCGATAACCGAGACTTCCCCCTTTTTAGTCTCCTTTCCTCGTGTCACGAGGAGAACGATCTTCTTTCCGATTCCCGTTCACCCTCAACGATTTTTTCCTCCTTCCGCTCAACTTGTCTGGTCGACTGGATCCACTCGCTTCCGCCAGTCCGAGCGGCCACGGCCGAGCACCAGAATAATCACATCACGTTCACTGAATTTCCTTTTAATCCCTCGAAAAATAGTATGGCTTACCCGCCTCCCCGTCCCCGGGGCGGCCCGCAATTTGCCTCTTAATTACGCGGTAATGAACTCATTTGAAATGTTCCTGTCAGCGCCGCCGCCGTGCCTACCGAAGGGGGAGACTGGTATGAAAATTCACTGGTGTTTATGCAAATTCGCGGGGCGATATCAACTTTCCCATTATGGTTTTCATATTGCAATTTGAATGACAGACTGGTGGGCAGAATTGGCGGGCGGTTCGATTGGCAGCTTATTGACTCACCCGATAGTTGTCTGCGGGTGATTTTTGGTATTGGAATTTTAATTTTAGGTTTATTTACGGACTGCGAGCAACACTTTCCACTTAGGCGACTCGGCAAATATTGAAGGGCGGCCAGAAACGGAATCGCTGGTGGGGATGACGACGAGAACCGAACCGTGTGGGCGAGCAATTAAAACTAAACTAAAAACTGAGACAACAAACTTCTAAATATAAAAAAGCGCGCCGCATCTGGACGATGCCAGCGACGAGAGGAGAACCGAAGCCAGAGAACCGAAGCCGGAGAATCGGTCTTGGGACAGGTTTTCTGGGCTGAGGGGCATTTGCATACAAGGCGGTGTGGTATTTTCTGTTTAATACCAAATCGATATTAACTTTTTTGTGTTTTTTACGGGCTTAAAATATTTAAATTAAAGTGTTTGAGGGTCGCCCGAAACGCACCAAATCGTGACTCGCAGGTGGGCGTGCCTCACGATCCAACCACTGGCTGGTCCCATATTCGTTATTATTTCTTGGTCGGCCGAGCTGGGCGTGCATTGACCGCAGCTTGCGGTTGCAAATATTTTTTGTATAATTTTCATTTGAGTTTTTAATTCGACGCTGGGCCTCGGGGGGGTGCATTCATCATACGCCCTGTGTGTGGTTTCGATGGCCAACGACGCATGAAAATCAAATGAATCGCTGTACACTGAGAATCGCAAAAGGGGTGATGAGGAAAGATAAAATGCTTCCATAGTTTAATAATATTTGGCACAGCTTTTCCTAGTAGAAAAAACTCATAAAATGCATTAAATTGTTGAGCAAACTACTTATTAATTTCCGGGCAAATTACTTGTTTATGAGCCAATTTAAATAGGAAATTTACTGGCGAGTGGACAGACATTAACTCGACCAGTTTTACATGTTTACCGCGTGATTAATTTAATCAGTCTAAAGAATTTTAATACATGGCCTTGTGACCATGAATATTAAATACAAAATATTCTAAGTATGTTAAATTTTAATTCGCCTAATGAAGAATTTAGTCTGTAACAATTTTTTATGGTTTTTGATTTTGATTATGGCCTTGAAAATTGTATAAAATAATATCAATATTACAGAGATTTTGTGGATTAATTTATTGATGAGTTAGCCAACAAATAAACCTAAAAATTAAATATTCTGTTCTATTTATTCTCGATTACAAAATCAAATAATGATCTCTAAATTTAGCCTAAGGCATCACCCACTTCCAGCACCAAGAAGCGTCCCAAAACTCTCCCAGGTCACCTGCCAGTATTTCCCTTTCCTCTTCCCCAAACTCTCCCCGAATTTCCCTTTTCACTTCCCCACCTGTTGATCACATTTCTCTCTCTTTTGAATGCAGGGCATTAACTTGTCTGATAACAAAGCGTCTCTCAAAAAAACATAACCGGTATCATCTGCGCTCCAAATTCGTGTGTCTAAATTTCGACGCCTTGTCAAAGCAAATGAACTCCACGGCAGATTAATTATCAACGAGATGAATAATTTCAGAAGCATGTTGTCGATTTATCAAAGGCCCGCCCTTCCCCCTTTCTGGGCGTCAGTCGTTTCGGATGCACCGCAAAAATCCCCAAGGGCCGGTGGACTGCACTCGCCGTTGTCGTCAGCGTTGCCGCCTTATGGATGGCCGGTAGTCTAGGGGATTTCCCCAATTATTCGGCGGTGCGTCAGTAAGCAAAACTGGTTTACTTGGGCTGACGTGCGAGTGCGAATGCGAGTTGGCGGCGTAAAGAACCCGGCGAGTTTGGGCGACTGTCAACTGTCGGGCGGCCTTTCACTTTCCAAAGTTTGCCATAAATCGTGGCCAAGGCCAGTAGCGCTGCCTGACTTGATTAAGCAGTCAACGATTCGTTTATTTGGGCAACTGCATCTGTCGCTTTGTGGGTGAAAATGCGGCCCATCTCATCATCGACTCGATGCTCGTTGATGACAGCAAAAATTTACAATTATTCGCCCAAGTGGACGGGGCTGCCCGCCCCGCTGGTCGTTTGGTTTTGGCCAGGGCCAAATGCCAAAGCATGTTGATTTTGTGCCTCATTAAATGGCTTAAATGACAAAGCCTGGCTGGCACTACAATTCCGGCTCATTGCAGTGCCATTAACGCGTCCATTACGCCAACGAGAGAGAAATAAACTCGAAAGAAACGATTTCAGCATCATCACAAAATCAGAATGCAACTCAATTAGTGTTTGCTGCTGGGCTTTTCCGAGGGGTCGAGGGTCTGGGTGGCTGCATTTAATTTGCAAATGTCTCACCAAATTTCTGCTCAATGAGTGCAATACAAATTGACTGATACGCTTAACAGAGCGCCCACAATCCACAACGGGCTGCTGGCAGCAGAAGCTTTTCCCGCTTAGCCGAGACACGAACCCAGCGGCTTACCCACCGAGATTTTTGGGACAATTGCTTGCGTGTAATTTTCGAACTTCGTTGGCCAGGACTGCGAAGGAGTTGTGGACTTGAGGAAAGTCGGCTGCAAGTCGGGGCTGGGAAAGTGATTGCCTTAGGGTAACTTTTGAAGAGAAATCTTGGAGAGGGAATGTTGCAAAGGCCATTAAAATTTGGCATGAATCTCATATCTTTGGTTAGATCTAGAAGCCTTTCCTATAAGGAAATCTTGGCATTGGATTTTGCTACAGTGCTCAGTAGCAGATCAGCAGATCAGATCGCAGATCATCGACCACTAAAGCTGCTTTTAGTTTCACAGACACTTGGTGGTCTTAAATTACTTTGTGTTTCACTCTCAATAAGATGTTTCTTATTCGATTGCAGTCTGGATTGGAAGGACTTCTGATGGGAACGAACAAGTCAGCGACTGTTTAAGAGTTTATCCCTTTAAAAAAGTGTAAGTTTGTGGTGGGTATTAAAATTCAATATAAAGTTGAAGGAATCTATTAATCATAAGCCAATGGTTACCTCAATTTATCCAAACGGCGAACCCTTTGCATGCTTGCGGAAGCCAATTTGCTTGCCTCAATTACTTGGCAGCAAAGTTGCGAAATGTTGACCGATTAACTTTCAATTTGTTCGGTAGTCAACTCGCAGTTTTGGTCCGCATAACAGCCAGCAAATGCGAGTAAATAAAGTGGGTTTCCAAATGCAAACAACGTCATCATCTGCTTTTTCATCATAATAACTGAAAGCCGTTCACTCGCCTGTCATTTTTGGGCGTAAATAAATCGAAACTCGAATTGCTTTACATTGGCAAATAAAACTGCGTTTAGCATAATTAAATCACCATTAGCCAAATTGATATTCAAGGACATTCCAACCGAACCAAAAAAAATGAAAACAATTTGGATTTTGGCCGGTCCAATGAGCAGGGCAAGTGCAAAAATTCGATCATTAAAATGATGAATTCATTTTCCATTTTTCGGTGTAAATTATTCAGCATTAGAAAGAGGAGGAGGGGAAAAGGTTAGAAAAATAATTTTCCATATTTTCCGTATCAATTAAATCGGCATTTCGCAGATGACCTGTTTTAGTTTTTATTGCCCTCCAAAAATCCATTAAGAGGCTTTTCGATTTCCCAAAAATGCAACTTCACATTTTACAGCGTCCAACATTTTTTTATTTTCGACGAATTTCCGATATTAAATTTGCCAAAAGGCCCAGGCTATGTGAAGGGCGAGAGAGGGGAAGTGCCGGCTGCTGGCCTCTTTTGATGGAAATTTCTTGTCGAAATTAAAAATTTATTTTTTGACGCAAATTAAAAATCTGCTTTTTTCCCCAGCGAATTTTGTACTGCACAATTTTAATGGAACTCTCATTCCGGTAAAAGATTCACGGTTGAAGCGTTGGAGACTATTTCTATGTTATATTTATCCGCGTGACTCACGTTAATCACGACTTGCACGTTTGGGACCCAAGCATCTAAATTCATGGTTTGTGGTAGGTACAGGGTACCAAAAGGTACAAGGGTATAATGTGTTTATGTAACATAGAGAAGGAGTCGTCGGAGACCCCCCAAAGTTACAGTCAAAATGATTAGAATTTTTAGAGGAATCGATCTAGCCGTGTCCGTCTGTCTGTTCGTAGGAACAAAAGGATCTCAGAGACTATAAGAGCTAATGCAACCAAATTTGGGACTAAGACTCGTTATATCTGCTGGCAGATCAAGTTTATCTTTTTTTCGATGCCACGCCCCATTTCCGCCCTTTCGGTCGGGTCTCCTTAACCACAATGCCTGTTAAAAGTTTTCGACACAGACACCAAAACAAATTACCAAATTGAATTAAAACTTGAGAGTTCTATTTGGATCTGGGTAAAATTAAGAGAAGGACATCGATAGGGAAAGGCACTGGCGAGGTCCGAAAGATTTTTCTGCTAATAAATTCAAAAAAGGATATTTAAATCGGTTTGTTAGTCCTCTTATTTATTTAACCCTATGCACGTTCAGGGGAATCGAGTTACACTTCGTGGATCATCATTTTAACTTTTTTTAAGGAATAAAAATATCCATGCCAACTGCTCCACACGATACCATCGCTCGGTGTCGTTTTACCCGCAGTTCCAGCTACGTAGGGGCCATTTAAATTGCTAAAATAAAATCACAGGATATTATGAGCTTAACCTTGTTTAACGTATTTTAGTTACCAATAATGGCATTCTTTGTACCACCATCCGCCTTTGTAATCAACCGCACAATTTCCATTCAAAGCCCCGTCATTGTCTTTATCGGAAGTGGTAAATTGACGGCCCTCATGGTTTCTCAAAGAATCTCCAACATTTCCATCGAACGACCCCAGTGATTTTAATTTGAAATTCTCCTCTTCACTGCCCACCGTAAAGTTCGAATATCGGGCGTACCGGGTTTGGCCCTGGAAGTCCTCCAAATAAATGTAAAGTTCATATCGTTTCTTGGCTGTCATTTTGTGCAGTTTCTCTAAGCCAATCCAAAAATTGGACTCAAGATGCCCAAAGCCTTCTTTGTAGTCGTTCCATTTGCGATTGAAGTCAACAGACCCATTCACGCGTTGTTGGACTACCAGCCAACCAGGACCGGCAATTTCGGCATTACAGGATACCTTAAGAGGCGAGGCTGGCAGTTTTATCGTATGAATCGCGGAGTCATTAAAAGCCGCGCATGAGCTGGGGTTAATCTCCTCATCGATCTGCGATTTTAATCTGCATAAAGAAAACCTTTCCAATTTCCACAACGAATATCAAATAATCACCAAAAACTTACCGTGCAATTTCCTGCTCTAAATTTTTGGCAATTTCGCTTTGTTTTTGGCGATCGTCTTGGAACTTACTCTCTAGTCTGGTTTAAAAAAAATCGTAAAAAAAAATAAACACACAAAAAAAAAAACAAAAATAAATCACCTTGCAATCTCGTCGTTTTTTTTGCCAATTGTTTCACTCTGGTTTGTCCTAATCTCTTCCAAGTTCTTTATCTGCGAAGCTAGTCTAAATCCAAAGCAAATTCATTTAACAAAAGTTTCTAAATTTTATTTCGAACTCACTCTGATGTGTTCTTTTCGCTAATTTGCAGCCGTTCCTGGGAGCTTTTAACTTCTGATTTGAGCCTATTTCAAATAAAATGTGTACTATTGTTCTTATAACAATCACTAAATAATTGAATGAAGTAAAAATAAATTACCTTGCATTCTCATCGGTTTTGGCGACAATTATTTCACTCTGATTTGCCTTACTTTCCTCCAAGTTCTTTATATGCGAAGTGAGTCTAAATCCAAAGCAAATTCATTTAACTAAATGTGTTTTTTTTTTTTTCCAACTCACCCTGATATGACGATTTCGCTTATTTGCAGCCGCTCCTGGGAGCTTTGAACTTCTGATTTAAGCCTGTTTAAATGAAATTTGTACCTATTCTGAATCACAATTTATTTGTCACCCTCACCGCGTAATTTCTTCATTTTGTTGATTTTGAATCTCCTTCTGATCAACAATTTCTTTTTTTAAATTGTTCCTAAAATGTTTGAAATAATTACTAAAAATAAATCACTACGAAATATTTTAAAAACTCACAATGAAATCTCCTTTTCGGTATCAGGCATTAGATCACTTTTATTTTGTCGGAGCTGCTGAATTTCTTTTATTAGCGATTTTAGTCTAAGGAGAGAAATATTTTGATGTTGTTTTTGAAAACGATGTTTTAAAGACTCACGTGGCAATCATTTCATCATTTTGATTTAACATATCACACATTCGTTGGTTAATATTTCCTTCCTAAAATTTTAATTTTTTTTTTAATAATTGTTTAAGGAAAGGAACCAGGTTTAATAATGCTTACTTCTTGTTGATCTTGGTGAACAATTATATAATCATCGGCTGATATACGATGAATGAATATTTGAAATATCAAGAAAAAAAAACACAATTTATGTATCATTTTATTAAATCTTTCAATTTCACAGTCGTAGCGAGGATGAATTCAAACTGGCAAGATCATTCTCTGGACTGGCTTTTTATTGAAATTAATCTGAAAGAAAAAACAAAAACAAATTATCAAATTATTCGGGGTCTTGAAATAAACGAGCACCAAAAGGTCTTGAAATGTTATCGCACTTCCCCGGAAATATGGAATTTAGAACTCATTCAAATTACCAATAAATTCCATAATGTTTTTAGTTCAAGGAAACACAAGATGAACCATTCCATTATCATTCCCAATCAACTGGCGTCGTTTTAAATTTGTTCGCCCCTGAGCCATCGATATGACACGTGTTTCCGGAGTTGCCACTTACGAAAGAAGCAACAGTTAATGTGGCAGTCCTAAATACTAAAAGTCCCTCGAAAAAAGAATTTGAATTGAATGTACGCAGGTACAGGATATATTACAGTCGGGCCAGCTCGACTGTTTCTTTCTTACCTGTTTTTAAAATGTATATTCTAGTTCTAAAGGACTTTCTTATATCAAGGGGAATACCTTTTCAGCCTAGTAGAACTTGATAAATTCTTATTAAAATCATTCCCATGCCTCGGAAATTAAAAAAAAAAAAATAAATGTGAAGTCAAAACTCTAGAAATCTCGAAGTTAGAAATATCCTAACCGATTCTTCTTTAGTTTCGATTATCTAACGGCCCAAGTATCATTAAAAATGTTACTTTTAGCTGCTTTGCCATAAATGCAGATAATTCCGCTTGTCGATGGTCAGCGGGGGACCACATTGCCCCAAACGAAGGCCACACATCAATAACACCCCCTGGCCGTCCCGCCAACCAACGTCTTTTAGGGGAAACAATAACTCAAACATATGTGAGGTTGCATTGTGGAGTCCCCGACGCAATTCCAAGGCGAACTGATAAAACCATAAACGAATGGCACAAGGTGTGGCCAAATGTGAGTAATCTTTAGTTAGAGAACAAAATTCTGCTGCCCTGGGAAATCTTTCTATCGCTTCAAGTTTTGATAAATCAAGCTAAGCGGACTGACCAGATCCTTCGGCCTTAGTTAAGCTTAAATTGGAGGTTCCCGTAGGTTGTCTAATTTCGAAGACACCTTGTCCCTGGGTAAAACGACAAGCGAAATAAACGAAGAGCAAGAAAGACAGCCGTCCAGATCCCCCCATCCGAAGACGAAGGTGCCTCGAATTGGAGCACAACTCTGACGTCATCAACCAGAGCAGCGGAACCTTTGAGAGAGAGAGAGAGAAACGCAGTAAAGGAGAACTGCAGTCAGCAGAAAAAAGAGGGGAAAAAAACTTAACGAAAATGTAACACACACAGACACTCCGAGTGGAGCACAAGCCAAGCGAATGAAGCTCAAAGTGGCTGACCCGAGCGAGCGGCTGAACCCTCCGCCCCCTTCCGGAATTGAGTGCGAAATGGAGCACGACTCCAAGGGTGGAGGACGGCAGGGAAGGGGAGGTTTGTTTGTTTGCTGTGGGCCTTTGATAAGCTGAAGACTGCGCGTTGTGGCCGTTGGTGTTGCAAATTTTTCGAAGCAACCGGTTTTCAAGTGCCATCAGCTGCGCCGCCCCCAACCCCTGGCCGGGTATCTGTATCTTTGAATCTTTTGCATTGCAAGCTGTTAATTTGGCCAACTTGAGTGGTTTTTCCTCAGGTCGGTTCGAGTCTACTAATTGCCGGGTGGCCAGAGAAATCAAGCACAATTCTAGAGTTAAGAAAAGTTGTACTCAATATTTGCGAGATAATCAAAGGAAGGAACTTAAAAGACAAATGACATTCGATATAATTTATGGCCAGGAATTAATTTTCATTTACTTTTAAAAGATAAAAGCTCTTTGTTAGGATTTTCCTACCTTTCAATCGCTGTTTATAAAGCTGAGAGAAATCCTCCTCGCCTCCGCGAGCAAGAGAAGAAACAGCGACTTCCTAGCCAAAACTGGTCCCACAAATTGTTAACAACGAGCCAGCCGACATGGCCAGGGCCTCATCAACATCATCAATAGCCTCATGCCAAGCGGCTGTTAAAACTCCGGCCCGTCCGTCAGACCGCCAGACCGCCCCGCCCAGCCGTGTAACTTAACCTCATTGACCAAACGCATTCGACGAACATCAAATGTGAATTAGTGCACTGCGATTGCCACACACCGACCAGCGGGACAGTTGGACAAATGGGCAGACTGGCCGACCACCGACCACCAGCCGTCGCTGCTTTGTTCGTCGACGGCGGTCGGTCGGTCGGTCCGCCGCCATTGACGCTGCTATGCATGCATAATTTCCAAGCATAATTTAATTTATAGACGCAGCGGCCACACGGCGGCCCAACTGCAATTGCATTTGCATAGGACAGCGCAAGTGACTTAGCCGATGGACCACAAAGACTGCGAGAGTCCAAGACTCTGTCGCGTTGGCCACTGTGAGTGGAAATTATTAGAGCCAGGAAGCCGGCCAGCTTGCCCGGCTGTCCTGCCTCACCTGAATGTTCTCCGAATGCGGCGTCTGCTCACCCACCCAGCGCAGAGAGCGGCGAAGGAAAAGCAGAACGAAAATTTTAATTGCACACAAAATTTTGTGGCAGCAAAGTTGAAAGAAGCAGGGGACCCTGTCGATAGGCTGCAACCCAACCACCACAGAGGGGAGTGGGTGGCTGGAGGAAATTACCAGTTTCATATGAGTTTGTGGGCCGCAGACGCTGGCGGCCTTTTGCATATCGCGCACCAAAGCCAACGCAGGTTAATGGCGAAAATGTTAACAATGCACAAGGAAGTGTAAATCTGAGTCGACCACCCGCCAAGTCCCCCTCCACCCAGCGACTCTCAAAATACTCTAATGCAGACTAGATGGAGTCTCTTCGGAATGGAGATGTTGGGATGCATAAGGAATTTCACCAGGCAGATCCGTAAATGTTCTGGGGATTCGTCTGTACCTCTTTCTCTAAATTTCTCTCTGTTCTTAAGCACTTACCAAAGATCAAAAACTATGATATGACAGAAGGTCTATGATTTATGAGATATATCATATATCATATCCATGGGAACCTAGGGGAACTTTACTACTACTTGCTCCCTTAATTTCCCATATCAGAGATTGCGCTCAAGAACCTAGATTTAATAGTGTGGAGAATATTGAAGGGGCATCAATGAACTGCTATAAAGACTGACTTCCTAGGAGTCTAATCAGAAGATTACGAATTCCAAAGGGCAAGGGTAGGGCACTTTAATATTTAACTTGCTGTGATTGTTAACTAAATCAATGGAAGCTGGAAAAAAACATTGAAATAGAATCCGAGCATTAATATTCTAGAGATAATCAATCTTCCGAATACATTCCTACCTAATGAAGAAAATACGTCATAAGGATCTTTAAGGAATAGAACTGTATCTATATTCCATCTATTCATTTCTTTCCTTAATTTTTAAAGCAATCTTTCAAAGTATTATATATATTTAAAGGGAAACAATAAATTCCTCCCTCTAACCATCATCCAACCCGCAGAGCATTTGAGCTTCGGCTTTCCTCATTCGCTTGACTCAATTTTTTGGCTAGACTTTCGGTCATAATTTCAAGAGGAGGCCAATGACTCTATGATTTTTTCTGCCTCCAATTTCGGGGCGCCAATTTGACTAAAAAAAAAAACACAAAAAACTGCAAATTTCTCGACGCGACAACCTGGCGACTTTAGTTTTTCTGCCAGTCGAACTCGCCTCTCCCCCCGTTCTGATTTATTTATAGCCCAGAAATATAACAATCTTTCCATATTTATGGGATCGGAAATAGTTTAATTGCATTGGTTTCTGGCTTGTGGGGAGCGAGCACTTCTTTCTGTGCCCTCTCCCCGCTTCGGAGCTTGAGCACCGCACAATTTGTCGCCCGAGCTGACAGTCGAGCAGCTTCCGTTTCCGGTGGCCATTTTCGAGGCCTTTCAGCAGGCGGAGGAGCGACTCGGCTTGGCCGGCTGTCAGTTTGTGTGTGTGGTGGACGCAGGTAATCAAATTTGTATTTTAAAAGCATCCAATGGCAATTGGGGTTTTTCATATTCGAGATTACGAAATCGGAATTGATCCAAAAAAAGCAACAACAAAAAACCAAAGAGGCAATAAATTGGAAAATAAAATTTAATGCATTTTTTCCTCTCTTAGGCGAAAAGGCTTTTTAACGACATTGTCCTGTAATTTAATGGGATTTAACCGCGGAACGAAATAAATTTCATTATGACTGTGAAACCAGATGCGCGAAAGGAGTCAAAGCGGCTAGAGGACTTTGCGGTTTGTTTTAAAATTGAGAGGAGAAAATCGAGGAAGTGAACGAGAACGATAAAAGAATATATAGAACTATAGTCCAAGATTATTCAAAAGAAATCTGGTAACCAGAATAAGAATCCCAAAACTCATCAAACCATGAACCTTTTTGAATCACTTCTCACAAATGATTATTATTTTCGATACAATAAAGTGGTTCAATTTAAGATAAAAGAAAGTAAAGTTGGAAGAAGAGAAACCAAATCAACCTAAAAATTATCAGTTCCCATTTTAGATCATCAGAACTGATCGATAAAAGACAGCAGACCACAATGGAATAGGATAACTAAGAATTGAATTGGTTTTGCTTCTGTTTAAAATACTGGCCCAGGTTTTCATAGATCCAGAACCCAGAATGCAGAACTTTGGGAACCATTCTTTTGTATTTGCTTATCAAGAACCGTTTTCCTTTTCCACACCCTCAGCATTTGTCGGTTTCAACTTTAAAGGTGAAGATTTTTCTAGACACTTTCGGTCGGGGATCTTTAACCTGCCGAACGAAAACAATGAAATCTCTTGACGCTCCAAGCAACTCTGCTCCACTCGAAAACTCGTCCAACAGGACACTCGTCGTAGTCGCAGTACAAAAACAAATAAAAAACGAAGTGGCAAAACAAAAGCAGAAAGAAGCAAACGGAGAGGCGCCGAAGGACGATGGCAAAGCAGCAGGAGAAGACGGCACAGTCACTTCCGGCTGAGGTGGCCCGACAATTCAGACATAACTGGAGCAAAAGGATTAGAGTAGCCCCAGCAGCAGCCTGCGGGCATCGCCGGAATCATCGACCCGTCGACGCCCCAACGACGACGACGGCGTCCGTTCGTCTCGCTTTTGATGGGAAGTGTCGATGCGACTGACGATGGTAACCCAAATAAAAGTCGGAGAGCCAAAAGCCGAGGCCACAAGGAAAGTCGACGGGCGGTCCGAGGAGGAGGGCAGGACCGTCTAGTCGAAGACTCCGACTGATTTTTTGTCACCCCGACGACATTTGTTTTTTGTGGGGCGGCCAATTTCAAGGACATGCAGAGAGCAGTTTAAATGTCTTGATTAAAGAGGACGACGAGTGGTGGGGCCCTTAAATTTTCTCTCTATGTTTTGCCAGCAAATATTTTTTAATTAAACGGAGCGAAAAGTGGAACCTCCAAAGGCAAAAACTAATTTCTAATACAAACAAACAAATAAGCAAAGCAAAGGACACAAAAACCCCACCAAAGGCCGGGGGGGCGGGCAAAAAAAGATGAACGGCCAGCGCACAAAACTAAAAATCCAATTAATCTTGAGTCCAAAAAGCGACAAGCAAACACAGAGACCACTGCCGCGTCTCCTGACCAGGGGCAGGGGCAGGGACTCGCGAGCCGCTCGGCTCATTAAAAACAGCGCAAAAAAATCCGGGCAGGCAGTTGGCAGAGGAGCCCTGGCGCCGGAAGGGGTGGCAAATAAATTGCACCGTCAACCAGGCCCAGCCAGCGGACCAACCAACAGCGTCCAGGCCGCGGCTGGTGGGGGGCCGGGCCGGCAGATCCTTAATCATAATAAGAAATTGCTCGCCAGTGCTAAACAAGGACAGCCAGCCAGGACGGCCAGAAAAACAGCCACGGAGAAAAAAAATACCGCGGATGCTGTCGTCGTCGTCAGAATCCTCGCGCCATCGTCAGCCTCGTCGTCGTGGTCGTCGTCGTCCTGCTCGTCGTGCGGCAGCGCCAGCGCAAAAAGCCCGCGGACCAATCACAAAATTTCGTGGAAAAGCGCGGAAAAATAAAATCGCACAAAAAAATAAGTAGCAATAACCCCCACACCACCCCCAGCCCCTCCCGCTGCCACCCTCGGCCAACAATGAAGCGAACGCTGCTCGAGCTTAGCGACGCCGGCGCAGCGCAGTCGCCATCGTTGTAGTCCTTCTAATGCTGCTCTGCTGTCGGCTCGGTCGGCGGCGCTGCCGGCGCCGCTGCTGGGAGGAGAAGGCGACGTCGGCAGGAGAAATTCAGCTTTGGGGGTAGTTTCCTTGGCTTTCGAGGAGGCCAGGAGTCGCCGGCGTTGCAGTTTTCGTAAGGGGTCCGCTTTTCCGGCCTGAGTTGAGTGAGCTCGGCAGGGATTTTCCTTGAGTGGAAGGCAGTTCGAAGGAAAGTCAAGAAGGAAAATAGTTCAAGGTTGTGAGGGAGAAACCCAGAGGACTCAAGGGATAGTTGAACGAGTGAAAGAAAATATCCAGTTCTCGGGGAGAAATCTAAGCCGGGAGAGGAAGACGGGAAAATCTTTTACCAAGAGGAGAATCCCAGGACATCTAAAAGAATCGCATAAAATCTGTGTGCCTAAGATTAATAGATCTTTGGTTCCTCTTGTGGGAGGCATTCAAATTGTTCTCTTTCCTGGTCCCTTTTAATAGTAACAACTCTCCATTGGAATTATGTGGACCTAAAAGGCAGCTAAGCAATTTGGAAGATAAAAAAGTTTTAAGGTCTAATATTTAAAGACTTCTTAACCACAAAATTAAAGGAATTGATTTATATGAAATCTAAGAACTGTCTCAAAAGCTAGAAGAGTTTTCTGTCTTCGAAATTCCCTTGAGTTCGTTGTAATTCAAAATATATCTTGCTAAGGAAACGGATTCCAAAGAGGGCAAAAGTTTTAGAAACTTAAGACCCTTAATAAAGATTTAGAAAAAGACTTTATCATTTCTCTGCTTCTGACCCATTAGTAATTTTTTCTTATTTGTTCTAAAGACTTCTAGATCCTTCCCTGCCCCCACAGGTTTTCCCAAACACTTTGTTTTTGGACAAACATTTAAATCAAGCATACGCAACGTGCAACCCACGAACCGACTCAACCAGCTCTCTTTCTCTCCCTCTCTCAGTCTTGTTGCTGCGTGCCTTTCTCTTCTGGCTTGGCTCTCTTAAAACTGCGTGGTATTTTAAGAGCATCAAGCGCCACGAAGATAAAGAAAATGAGAAAAGGCAACGACAAAAACAACACGAACAATGGAGAGAGGAAAATGGCTGGCAGTTTTTTTGTCATTCAACTTTTCGCTTAAACGCTTTTCACAGTTTCGTTTTCAATGTTTTCTTTTTCCCAACGACCCGGCGGGCGGCGGTGGGGGCGGCCCGGCAGAGCCAAGCCTACAAAGCAAAAACGCAACGCAATTTTCTAAGCCAATCGGAGCGTCGTCAGCCTCCCAACGACGACGACGAGGATGACGAGAACGACGACAAACGAACGACGCAAACGAACCCAACACACACACTCGCAAACAGGAGGCTGCTGGAAGAGCCAACGAAGGCTGATTAAAAAGTCCGCCTGCAAGGCGACGCCAGGCTTTGTCCCTGTGCGTGTAGTAGGCGGCGTATGAGCAGCAATTAATTATCCTCCCCCAGCCAGCCCGGGTACCTAAAAAAATCAAGACTCTGGCCAGGCCGACCTCTCCCCTCTCATCTGTCATTTAAAATTCGCGTCGATGACCATTTCAAATGCTGCTGCCAACGCCAGGCCAAGCCGGCCTACCCCCCATTAGGAGTCCTGCGGTGGGGGCACGGCGGATGTGTAGACGCCAAAAAAAGGCGACGAAGAAGTAGAAGCAGCAGCAGCGACCAGGCAACCAAACGATTTTCGCCTGTTCAGAGATATCACAGGGACTCTCTTCCCCTCCCCCCACACACACACGCGAGCCATAAAACCAACAGTGGACGGGGGTTGGGGTTGGGGGTCCGCTAGGGCACCAAAAAAATTCCTACAATTGCATAGCAAAGTTGAACGAAAAGTGCCACCGACCAGCCACCCACCGCGCCCCCTTCCACCGATAAAATAAAAAACCGCGTGTCTGCTGCGCCAAAAAACAAAGTCAAATTGGAATAATGTGGCCAAGCGACGGGTGGCGCTGGCGGTGGCTGGGGGCAGGCTGGTCGATGGGCGGGCGGCAGCGGCACAAACAACAACGCAAAGTTAGCAAAACAATTGAACAATCGTTGCCATTCGCGAGGGGGTGGATGGGGGCGACTGTCTACCCTGAGAATTGAGCATGAGAATTGAGGTGGTCAGTGGACTGACCACCGTGCACAGGTTGTGGTTTCTGGCACCGAATTTTTTTCTCTTTTCGGGTTGTACTTTTTCCCGGGGAGCAAGGCAGAAGAAAAATTGTAAATTAAAGCGCTTTGAATTATGAAAAATGTATGAATTGATGAAATCAACGGCACACACGAAACTCCGACAAACAAAATTTACTCAAATTATTGATGAGCAAGGAACAGACTCAAATCAGGGAAAGAATGTCAGCGCTGGGGTAACCGTCCCTCGTTTCTGCCTGTCGTTCCATCAGCGAGAGCACTAGAAGATGGCAACCCTAAGCTTCAAGTGGATCGAGCGGGGAAAGAATCCGAACCGCCAGGCGTCGGGGCATCCACAGTGAAGCAAATGGCCAAGTGCGTCTTTCTCCTAAAAAAGAAGTCGGTGGGTGGCCCCATCTATTGCCTAGGGAACGAGCAGAAGTCCTTCTGGTTGGTTCGTTTGCTTGAAAGTCGATGAGGTAATAATTTAACCAAGAATCATTAGAACTTCAAGAGCACGCCTTCGCTGAGAAAACAGATTGGATGCTCAAAGACCAGAAGAATGCATTGAAGGTCGAAAGTGCGGAGCTTAGGAACTTAAAAATCTTGAAAAGAAACCTTGAAGGCAGAGAATCTGAGCTACTACCAAGTCTGTATATTTACCTAGGCTATAGGGCCACTGAAATTTACCAGAAGCGACTCTTAAGTAAAAAATTTAAGAGAAAACAGAGGACGAAAGTCTTGAAAGACAAGCTGGAATCAAAAGATCACAGAGAGAAAGAATTATAGTCCCTACTTTTTAAATATGAGGAAACTAAATCGGGTATTGGCATTTTTATCTAGAAGAAATGAGAGATCATTAAATTCTCTGAGGGGTTTGAGTTCTTATTGTTCACAATACGGTGGCAAATGTGCCATTGAACCCTAAACAATCGACGATCAGCAGAAAAATTAAACATACTCACTTTTTCTCAAGTCATTTTCCATCTTCAAAAAATCAAACCAATTGCTCGGATTTCCTACGAATCCCAAACAAGAACCGCGAAGACTTCAACTTCAGAGATTCTCTCAGAAAAGATAAACTAAATGAACTATTCTTCAGTTTCAAAAGCCTTTCAATTCGAGAAAGAAGCTCCCTCGAATTGAGCCTTTTCCGTTGCCAATTCCATTTGGGTTGCTGTTGATTTTAAAGCCGCTGGAAATCCCGTGTATTTGGTATTCCGTGTGACGATAAAGAGCCTGGCTGACCGCCATTCGTGGCGCTTCTTTAATAGATGAATGGAATTTTTATATATAAACAAAATATATAGAAAAAACCAACCGTCCGACTGACCGC
>JBAMCP010001304.1:0-24470 GCA_037075105.1 Lissocephala sabroskyi | reverse complement strand
CCGGCGCCGCGCATTAATGAGCGGAGTCCTCGCATATCCTGCGCCTGTCCCACCGGCCTGAAGCTCCTGCCCGACGGCCTCATGTGCGTGGAAGATCGTAAGTAGCTTTCCATATTTCCCTGCCATTTAATTGTTGTCGTTGGCGGGCCTGCAATCGGACTGCGGCCAGCAACGCTTGTTGCGGTCGATGCGGCCGATTGCAGTTTTAAACGCTTTCACGGGCACTTAACCGGCTACGTTTTGAGTTGCGTGCGTTTCATTAAATTTGGCCGTTTCAATTTTATTTCGTTTAATTTGCCGGCTCTGTGCGTGTGTGCAGGGCAACCGCACCAGAACCGCCAACAGAGCCCAGTGCGTGTTAAGGGCTCGACCTCAACAGAATTGCCGGCTGGGCGGACGAAACTACCTCACCAAGAGCCGCGGCCCAGCCCCGCCCCCAGCTCCAGCCCTGGTCCTGGTCTTGGTGCCAGTCCTGGCCCCGTCGTTGGTATGATGAAAAAAAAGTTCTGCTTTATGTAAAATTGCCCTGAATTCCTGTGTGTTGGTGATGGTTAATTGCTTCTCCCATTGTCCCAGTTGATCCCTCGACTTTTGTACTGCCAAGTTTCCATCCTTGAGCTGTTTATAAGCTTCCCTGTGCTTTATATTTTGCTATTTTTAATTTTGTCTGCCATTTTTCACCCACGGACGCTCCACGAACTTGTCATCATCATAAATCACCATCAATGATATTGACATAATCACTCAAAATGCACCCCCACCCACCCACACACATCCTGCACACGCGCCCTGTTTGCGGGCATGTATATAAATTTTTGGATGGGCAAATAAAAAGGAAACCAGGCTGACATGTTTAATGGGCAAAGCGGCACCGGCAGAGAGAAGCTGTGGAATGAACGACAACCCTATGACACCTATCCCGGGCAATTTCTATATGCAATTTGCTCGATTTTGTGCGAGAAATCGGCAGAGCGGCTGGCAACCGCAATCGAGAAGCCGCGCGGCAAGGATGTTGCCTGGCCAGAGTCGTCAACAAATCGCCACGAAATTAAACTGTACACAGGCGACAACCACAACGACAGCAGTGCCACCGCAAATAGTTTAACCCCAAATTCATCATCGCCCGCTAGTGACAGGATCCTGGCAACGGTTGGCCCATCAGTCACGGGAATGCTGACGCCAGCGAGCGTTTTGGGTGCCGCTAATTTGGGCCTGTCAACGCCCCACGACCCCGCCCACTACGCCCAAAAACTGGATCGGTTGGGCTTAAAGCCGAAATATTTACTATGGCTGTGCCATAAAATGAAATACGAGCCCGAATCGACCGCTTGCTGGCCTCCACCAGGTTCCTCAACAATTCCTTCATACATTCTGTTCATTTGTCCAAGTGTTTGATTCGCCAACTATTCGTCTGTCTTGTGTTTCTCGCTTGCTGGAGGTTCCTCAACAAATTTCTCAAACATGTTCCTTTTGTCCAACTGTCCAAGTGTTCGATCCGCATGTGTTCATTTGTCCAAGTGCTCGGTTTGCCAGTTATTCGTCTGTCTTGTGTTTCTCGCTTGCTGGAGGTTCCTCAACCAACTCCTCCAATTTACATGTTCATTTGTCTAATTGTCCAAGTGTTCAATTCGCCTGTGTTCATTTGCCCAACTGTCCAAGTGTTCGATTCGCCAAGTATTCGTCTGTTTTAAGTTCCTCGCCTGCTAGAGGCTCCTCAGCAAATTCCTCCACTACACACATGTTCATTTGTCCAACTGTCCAAGTGTCCAATTCGCCAACTATTCGTCTGTTTTGTGTTCCTCTCTCGTGTTGCGTTCGTGTCCATTTGTCCATCTCCTGCGTATGTGGTTGGCGTTTGGTTTTGATTACATTTTAGAAATTATTTACCCCCTTGCGGCGGCGACTTTCGTCCTGTAGATTTTGCTTTGTGTTTTCACCGCTCGTCGTTTGGTAATTACAAGTAGAAGTCGGTCGGTTGGTTGGTTGGTTGGTTGTTTTGGTGGCGTTGCTATGGTTGTTTTGGAATATCATTATTTTTAATAAACCCTAAGAAGTGCTCCTTCGTGCGCCTAAAAGCGCACTTTGATCAATTGAAATGAGAGCTTTTAATTTTATTTTTATTCAAGCAGCTGGCAAAACAGAACGAAACCAGGTAGAAACCCCCACCACCCACACACACACGGGGGTGTATTTTTCTAGACACATGAACGTGGCCGCCAAGGCGACCAAGTCAACGAAATGTGTGCCAAAAAAAACCCGCACAGTGGGCGGCAAAATTAAGCACCAGACAGAAAATATTAGGCCGATGGTTGGGGACATTTGGGGTTTCAAAAATCCCTTTAAATATTCCAGTCCCCCGGATTTTCCGACCTCAACTTGGACTTAATTTTGATATCCTGTGACCTCAAATTATAAGAGGATAATGCCCACAGTTCCCTGTCCATTTGAGCGAATTGCTTGGCGGGCGGAGACCCCCCGCCTTAAATTTTCCTGTAAGTTTCTTTTGCTTGTTCGTGGCCGCGCGGCTTGGCAATTTTCAATTTTCCTGAACCCACACAATTGCGTCTAATTAGGGGAATTTTTTTTAAGTACCCCAAACAGAACAGAAATATGAAAGAAAACGGAAAATTTTAAGCGGCTCAGGCAAATCCTAGCAACCTTAGCAATTCACTTGAAAGAAGGTCACCCAATCCCCTCCCCCATCCGTAAAACTGCAACACATTTGTAAGGATGAGAAAATAAAAGAAGAAAGGACACTGGACAGTAGAGCCGGCGCCGTCGGCCGGGCCAGAAAGTTGAAGATTAAGCCAGCAAAGAAAGCAGAAAAAATGAGGCAAACTACCGACCAAGTAAATAACTATAAACTAGTTAAGGACTATTTCAATTAGACGGAGCCACAGGACAGCGACGGCGACGACGGACACCATAACTGCAATTTCAATTAGCGGTTTCATTTTGCTTTGGCTGTGTGCTATTTGTGCCATCGGAAGGATCTCGAGGGGGCGGCGAGTCCACTTCAAATTGCTTAATTAACCGAGCGCAGGGCAAACTTTTGCAAATACAGTGGCAAATCCGAGCAGACACGACGAAGACTGAAGGCATCGCCAGTTGGCCTCATAAACTCCTTCGTCCTTCTATCGAAGTCACGCCGCCAACCAGCCAACTGCGTTTTTAATGGCCAAACGCATAAAACTGCCAGCGAGAAAATGCAAACTGCTCTGTCGACAGCTGCAACTTGCATTTTTGTGGGCCCCAAGGAAATAACCGATCCTTTTGGGCTAACCCCGCGGGACGGCCTTGGCGTTTATGGCTCAATTTAGGTGACAGAAACGAGACAAGTCGAGAGGGAGTTAGAGAAATCCAAAGACAGCCTGATAATCAGGAAGTCGAAGAACCTTAGGCGAATTTTAAGTAAATACCTCAGGAAATAAAGGAAGACCACCCAAAGAAATCCTAGGAATCTGTAGACCTTACGGAGATCTATAAAGATTGAAGAAACTCTGGGAACTTTGGGGAATCCAGAAAGACAAATAGAAACTCTAAGAAAGTCCAGGAATTAGAAGACCTAACAGAGGTCTTGAAAATAGTAGAAACTCGGGAAATCTTAAGCAAAGTTTGAACCGCAAATATATATTCGGGAATCTATGAAGACAAAGAGGAACCATAAGAAAGCTGGGGAGTCCAACGACCTAGCAGGGAACCTTAGGCAAACTATGGGCCGCAAATACTTCAAAGAATCTAGTAAGACAAAGATAAGCCCTGAGGAAACCAAGGAACCTTTCAGAGGTTTATAAATACAGAAGAATTTGGAGGATCCCTAGGCAAAGCTTAGACCGCAAATATCTCGAGGAATCTAAGAAGACAAAGATCCTCTTTCCGTCTTAGATATCCGCATAATAAAATCAAATATAGTAGGCGCCTTCGAAAAGATCTAAATGCAATCTTCAAAGTCGCCTTACTCACTTTTCCCTCCCTTCCCCTCCGCTTATTCAATGCATTTTTGGACGCTTAGCCATTTCCTCTGGTTATTCCGGACGCCGTTCCTGTCACCAGGGAGAAAAAACAACTGTCCTTTTTTTTCCTTCCGTAATTCGAGTTGCTGTTCTGCATTTTTATTTCCATTGGAAAGTTTTTTCTAGCTTCATTTTCCCCTCTATTTTTTTTTTTGTGGAGGGGATCCAAATCCGAGGGGTCTGAAAAACTCCAGGCCTGTGGCTTTTCCGCCCAACCCCCCGAAAAAAGGTAGAAAAAAAAATGGCAATGCCGCCGATGGGCTCACATTTTATGCGTTTTTATTTCATTTTGGCAATGTTGACGCTTCCCCCCGCCCCCCGGGTCTGTCCAGAAGGCACTTTGTCACATTTTTTATGAGGAAACGCTGCGAGCGGGAAACGGCGGTTATGGGACCACCTGAGTGTCTGTTTGCCGTTTAAAGAACATAAAACACATGCGGGCAGGATTAGAAACATGTGTGTGCGAGTGTGCGCGTGTGTGTGAGTGTGTTATGGTTATTTGTTTGGCAAAAAATTGCATTCGCTTGGATAGAAAAAGATGGAAAAGCCTAATTTTGGAAATTTATAGGCTCGTCCTATAAAATTCCCTCGGATGAGAGAATAACAGGAAAGGCAGAGGAGGGGGTAAATTTCTCCTCCATAATTCGTAATTAATGTTTTGGGGGCAACTTTTTAACTGCTTTGCCGCTGACTGTCTGTTAAATGCCACAAATAAGTTGTCAGTTGGTCGGCTTCTTCGCTCCTCAGCGAACATTAAAAAAGGACGAGGGGGAGAGAGGGGAAATCGATGCCTTGCAGCTGTTGCCGTTGGCAACTTTTAATGATAATTCGCGGTGCTTGTCGAAAACAATGTCCATTTTATGGAAATTACAAAAACAACGAATCGAAATGGGGAAAAACAAAAGCTAGAAGAAGGCGTGGCTGGTGGGCGTTTAATGCTCCACATCCTTTTTGCCAGGCGAACGCGTAACAAATTCTAAGCGGAAAATATGAAAACGAATTACGTTGACAGCGGAAAAATCCAACAACTTCCCGTCTCCTTCGACTCCACCCTGCGGAAATGTCGTTCGCGAGGAAAATTGTGGAAATTTTTTGGAGCGAGTTTGTCTTATTTGAGGCTTTCATTAATTTTGTTCCCTCTGGTGTCGGTTTGGTTTGTTATTTTCCTTTTATTATTTGTACGGTTTGTGTGTGTTTTCTTTTTTCTCTGGTTATTTTGTTTTACTAAAAATTTTAATTTAATTTAACGCTTTGAATCCTTGGGTTCTTTTTTTCTTTCTTTCATTTTCCGCTTTTGGTGCCGGTGGGGGAAAAATGTTTCTGGGCAAATTTTTAATGTGCTTTTCGGGCCTTTTTCACAGTTGATAAGAAGAGCCCCGGAAATGGCACACACCCGGACAGCAACGGCGCCGTCGAGGCCCAAACACCGGAAAGAGATTCCGGCAAAATCGCCATAATTGTCATAGGAGTCCTGGCCACTGTCACAGTGTTAGCCGGGGTAAGTCAACCGCCCCCTCGCCCCCCTAAACCCTTCCTAAATTCTCGATTTCATTTCGATTTTTATAGCTCCTGTGGTTGGGCTACAGCCGGTGCGCCCGGCCCGGCAACTCAATGAACTTTGAGAATCCCGTCTACCGCAAGACCACAGATCAGATCCATTTGGAGAAGAACGGCCCCGCCCACATGTACACGACCACAATGGAGGAAGAGGTAAGCTGCGCGGCCGCGGGGCCTCCGAACCCCAATGACTTTAACTATGTGAGATTTTAAGATCAACGCTAAAAATGTTGTAAATAGATCGATAAGTCTAGCGGGGTAGTTTCGTTTAGGCTAAGGGACTCCGACTCCAAACGTTGGATCAATTGATCCGTTACTAGTGAAATACCAACTCTAATTCCTAAGTTTAAGTTAGGCTGTAAGTCGTGACTAAGTGTGGGCATATCAGATGAGAAGCTAGAACCAAATTTGCCGAAGCTCGACCAAGAAGTCTCTGATTTCCTAGAAGAGATTTCGTTCGAAATTCACTAAATTAATGTTGCTGTTTTAGATTTTTGATTAAGCTAAAGAAAATTTATAGAAAATGACGTTGGAGGGAAAAGTAGAGAGCTCTCTAGTTGAATTTTAATAATCACCCACTCATTTGGCATATATGCGTATTTATTTCCCCCCACAAATTTCCATGCCTACGGCGAGTAATAATGAACCGAATATACCACAAAAGATTTTTGCAATTCAGTCGATTTAGCAATTAAAAAGGTAAGTTCATTTTTTCCCCAACCCTCTTCATAAATCACCCACACGAATCCCATTATGATTGTATGCCTAAATGTAAAATTTAATTATCATTTTATTGCTTTATATTCACAAGTGATTTGGGGAACCCACACACGCCCACACCCTGTATAAACCGATTTTAAAACTAAACAGCTCTGCAAATTTACATATTGTCTCTATAAAGAGGAAGAGAGAAAGGCCCTTAATTGTGGGCGACCAAAAATGCAATCAAAATGCGCATATCAATTTGCCAATTAGCCCAAAAGGGACAATTAAAAAGCAACGATTGCGCGTCAACCACCACGAGGACATTAAAATGTCAACGCCATGCGAATTTTATGCCCCAACGAGATAAGCTTAATGGGAACTTTTTATTATTCGATATTCACCCAATCGATAAAAAGATTCAGCAAGCAGCGATCAGAAAGTTCAACCCTAGGGTTGCTTATGATGCCCGACAAACGCAAGCAACCCCGTCCAACGCACAACCCTAGAGTTGCTTCTGGTGGCCGACAATATTAAGCAACCCTGACCATGATCAAGCTGCAGCCGCAGGGTTGCTTATGTTATGAGCGCCAATATCAAGCAACCCTGATCAAACCGCCGCCCCAGGGCTGCTTATGATGGCCGACAATGGCATGCAGCCCTGTCATAAGCGTTTTTAATACTTGTGTTCCGTTTTTTTAAAAGAAAAAACAATGAAAATTGAGGGAAATCTGTTCTGACTAATGCTTGTAAATTTTATGGAAAACATCAAAAACGCTGTATCAAGTTTCGGCCTTTTGTTGGGCCAACACAATGGGCGGCAAACTGCGGTAGCGGTCGCCAATTTTAATTAGAGCGGTTAATTAATAAATTTCAAAAAAGCATTCTCCGCGTGCGTGTGTGCGGGAAATCACACATAATTTCTCATAAATACTAAATTAAACAAAATGGCATTAAACGCGATTTTGTGGTTAGACAAAATTTGCATTTCAATGCAACACAAACAAAATGCGTACGTGTGGGTGGGGGTGGGTGAATTTTATGTTTTTATGCGGTTTAGTTATTTTGATTTAAGTTATTTGCATAAGTTATGTTCTAATTTTGTTTAATCCCAAATGCTAGAATTTTAAAATTCCCTTTGTGACGAGATTTTTATTTCTTGTGTTTCGCAGCTGAAAACTCCGTTGAGAAATTCTGGCACTGCCTGTGTCTAAGAGAAGGGAAACCAAAAAGAAAACATATCCAAAACTGACCGTTTATGTGAAACTCCTACTAAAAAGTCCTTTAAGTTCAAGGCGCCTCACTCAGCACACACACCACAAGGATCTAACTTTTCTATATAGCAAGTAACAATCAAGCCAAAAAAAAGACAACAACTGCTACAAAGGGGAAACAACAACAACATCAACACGAGAATACTCAACAAATTTAATTTGTTGCCTAGTTTAAAAATTTAATTTAAATTTAACTAACACACCCACTCACACACCCCCACACCCACACACGCTAAACATGAAAAGCTTCAACTTTTCGTAGGCCCAACGGTTTGAGATCAACTAACGGCTAACAAGGAGAAGAAGAAGAAAGCTCACACCCTCACACACCAACACAACACACAGTCCCCCCCACCCACACGCCCACCTCCACAAAGCAGCAGCAAGTCAAAGAGAACAGCGAGCGGGGAGGAGAGGAGAGGAGCGCAGGAAGAAAATCCACCAACGTCAGCCTTTCAAAAAAAAAAAACAAAAAAAAAAAACTGTGTACAAAGTTCAATAGGAAATTGTTTTGGGAGAAGATGAAGAAGTCCTTCCAGTTTTTTTTTTGGAACTCACTGCGAATTATTTAGTCATAAAAATGTTGTATTTTCTGGATCACTCCATTAATTTGTGTAGCTCGAAATTTTTAGCTAAAATATTTAAAGTAAATTTTTAAATTATGTAAATACGATTTGTAAAAAAAAGGAACAAACTCGAGTTCATTTTTATTTTGTATTCAAATCAAATTTGCTGTGATCCGTTTTTTGCAATCCTTTCCCCCGGAAAAAAGAATATGTTTCTCATTTTATTCTACCATTCGATTCATATTTAATTTATTTTCTCTCCCAACTAAGAAATCGTTAAGCAATTCAAAATGGAAAAATTATATTCGGCAAGCTAAAAAAATTCTCCAAAACTCTCCCATGAGAAATTGTGAAAAGAGAAATAGAACAAAAAATTTACAGATTAATTCTAAGTAATCAAATATTGTAAAAAAAATGAAATGGAAAATGAAAAGCTCAGTTCATTCAAATAAAGTGAATTTTAAACTATGTATAGAAAAAAGGAAAGCTTTTTTTAAAGACTGGGAAAAGATCCTGTCGAAAACAAGGGAAACTTCGTTTGCTTTTTAGGTGAAACTGAATTTGCCTGCCTGGGAAAATGCATTTCCCGTTGGGGCATCAATGCAATAGGCAGTTTTAATTAACTGACTGCCAAGATTTCCCAGCCAATTTCGAGGACGAACTGACCGCCCAAAAATGGCCATTCACTGGCCCTCAACTCGGCTTATCAGAGTGAACTGCCAGCCGGCCAAAGTCCAGCGGGCAGGCATGAATTATTAAACCGAAGAACGGCCGAACTATGCCAATTATTTCGCCTGGTGGCTCCATCAATTCGTAATGAAGACAACCGCAGTTGTGTGGCTCTCTCCGAAAAACGTGAGGAGCCATCAGTTGGCTGGCAATTCGGATACAATGCAAAAATGAACGGATTGCAGTGGCCGGCAGAGAATCAGCAGTTTTTTAATTTTACCCGCCGGGGCAATTCGAATTCCCCCAGCCGAGCTCCACTATCGGCGGGTATTTCGATTTTCGGCCAAAGTTCTGGTTAATTTATGAGGGCGAATTAACTGTGCGGGGAGGGGAAAATGGAAGTCAAACGCAGCGATTTTTGGGGTCGCCTCGGCTGCCAGCATATAAATAAGAATTTTATGCGTTTTAGTATCTTTATTGTTATAATTTATGGCGGGACGACGGGCGCCTGTCAGCGCCAGTTTTCCTCCTTCGTCCTTTGATTGGATTGAATGCTGGCGGGGCCGATCGATTGTTGGCCTAATTGCCTTTCGCTGGCTGGCTAATTTTTAAGGCACACAATTCCAATCTGACAGGTGATAATCTTGACACCCACAAGCAAACATTCGCCTCCATTAGCCAGAAAAAGGACGGTAGGTAAGCTTCTGAATTCTGAACGAAAAAACGAATTGCAAATGCGAGCAGCCCCGCCCGGCAAAGAGAATCTGCAATTCAGCCGGAACAGCAGCACGAGCTCACATTTTGTCGTTTTATAGCCGCAGGAGATGCAAAAGACCACGACAAAAGCCAGCGAGGCGCAGCAAACAGCAGCAGCCAAGCGGTGTTAGTTGCGGCTGTGGCAACTGTACCCTTTCGGGTGACTTATGATGGATGCCAGAAGCTTTTCTAGCTGAGGAGACGCAATATTCGGTTGATTGGGCAAACAGACAAACCCAGATAAGGACGAAGGACAAGGAAAAGATGTGAACCACTTTGAGTTTCTTCTTTCAACCTTTCTGGGCTGTCAATTCGCCAGTTATCGTCGCTTTGGCGAGACTGTACCTGGCGGACTTTATCGCTGGCCCAGCTGCGTCGTCCTGGTGGTCGGTGGTGTTTTTGCGTTGACCTGCGGCTGTTTTCGGGCCAATTGCATGGCCCAGTGCACGCCTGCAAGTTCATATGCCAAATATGTGGAGCAAACTCGCCGCAGCTGCCATGTTTGTGGGCTGTTAGACGGCCCGACCCCCCGCACAGGATAGACTCGCCGGCCACAGCGTCGTCTTGCACGCAGCGAGGGCAGCCCAACTTCTGAATAATGGATCTGCTTGGTGGCACATTGAATGGCCGGAAGTGAGTGACATGAAGGCACCGCGCGTGCACGTGTTTTCGGAATTGTTAATGTAATTAGAGATGAAAGCCTGCAAGCAGGCAGCCAGCCGGGCAGGAGGTTAATCAAGTCGAGTCGATAAACGTGCGAGTTTTAAATTGAAAAGGACGAAAGAAGCTGGAGGTGTCGGCGGCGTTCGAGTTTGGCAATTTGGCTAATTGCCCGAGGAGTCTCGACCACCCCCCAGACAATTTATAATCAAGCTTTTCAGCATTTCGAGTTCTTTTTGAAATTAGAAGAAGAAAAACCGCCGAAACATCGACAGGAAAAGAAACAAACCAAAAGAAAAACTTTACAGACAGACGCCTCCTCGCAGGCGGGAAAATTCATCATCAACGAGAAGAAATGCAAACGACACAACCGCTTGGGCGCTTTGTAAGCCGGGCATGTGTGTGTGTGTGAATGGTTACAAAATGGCGGCAACTGACTTAAAAAGTTGAATATGTCAGCGTGACGCTTTCGCAAACACGCACGCCCCAAGCGGTGTCCTTGCCGCTTTTGGCCTCTCAGTCTGTCTATCCTGATGGCATCGGGCGGGCGGCAAGGATGCGTGTGACTTAAATTTTTATATATTTTTTGTGCGGTGGGAAAAAGTTTGCATTTCGACTCCATTGCTGTATAATTTCCCGTCTGCGTTGTCAAGTTGAAAAATGCCAGCGGCAGAAGAAAGCAGCCGCCGGATTTGCCGGACGCTCATTTGTGTGCGTGACCATGAAATGTTTGCCCAAAATTGCCTACTTTCTGGGGCAAATGTGAAAAACACGCAAATTATCAACCAAGACCAAAACTAATTACATTTAATCAACTGACAATGCCAAGAAAACAGCAGAAAAGATAATCAAATCCCTGGACCGCAAGTCCTGGCCAGCCAAACAAATCGAGAAACGGCAGTGGCACTGGCAGGTGAGCACGTTTAATACCAAAATTGACATTAAATTACTTGTGACCTGCCACGCCCGCCGCCCCGTTTTTTCTGCTGTCCTGTTATCGACTTTTACGACAATTTCAATAAAGCAACGTCCGATTCCTTCGACTGCTGTTTCTGACACTGCACAGCCAACGAGAGCGACCCCGGGCCGCTGCTAATGTCACTACACCCGAGGGAAGTGGGGGCGGCTGCGTGCCCTAAAAATTATTGAAAGATTTCTGCAAGTTGTGCTGGGCAGGGGAGGGGGGCGTGGCAGGGGAGGGAAAGATCCTGCCTGTGCTCATGTTGCATGTCATTTGGTTCGACACGTTTGGCAGGGCAGGCAGAACATTTTCATTGTTTGCGACATCATCGTGACTCTCACACACTCGGTTGCCGCCCCGGACAGGTGGCCAAAGTGGGTTACGCACTCTTTACGTTAGATTGTTATTACTTTTTCTGACATCTGCAAGTTGCTGTCAACGATTGAGTATGCCAGCCCAAGGGCCTTCCACTCGAGAGCCTGCCTGACCCTCCACCCAGACTGTGATAATTGTTCCCCAAAGTCAGTTTCCCCGCCAAGGCAGCGGGGCAACTATCAATGAAGCCGTTAAGATGCTACGTAATGCTTACGAGCCGAACGCAACGTGAGTCAGCGCAGTAAGTAAGTTTACGTAACGTAAGCGCGGGGCTCGAATGTCGTAACGTAAGCGCCCGTGTCAATTGACGTAGCGACCGCGCCGATTGTCCCACAAAGAAACGAAAACGACCCACAAAGAAAACACACAAATAACCAAAGGCAATGAGACAAAAGGCATTGAAAATGTTTAAATATAAAAAACAAAACAAAATAAAGAAAACAGCGGCCGCGGAGTTAAAAAAAAACAAAACAAAATAAAGAAAACGGCGGCCGCGGAGTCTCAGCCGCCGCCGTGCGTATTTACCAATTGGCAGCGGGGGAGGAGCAGGCGGCGAAGGGATGATAGTTGCTTCAATAGTTTCTTCAATAGTTCAATAATTCACTACATCATTTGATGCTTTGGCCTTCTGGCTTTTCATTTCACTTCACTTGCACTTGCACTCACCAAAAAAACAACAAAAAAAAAAGTAAAACGCAATTTCTTTGTTTGGGTGGCGGAGGCTGCGCGAATTTCACCACAAACATTTACCGACTTTATTTTAACGCGATCGACCGTTTCCCGGCATGCATTCGATGCATTTTCACTCACTTACTGCATTGCACTTCTTTTCCGCGCGTAATTCGTTAATTTTTTAATATTTTCGAACATTTTTCCAATTGGCAAAAACGAGGCGGCCGAAAATCACAACGAACTGAACTGCAGGGTTGCCAGATCGATCGCGCGATCGTCAGCTGTGCCGATAACAACTGGTTCGCGGAATCGGAATCGGAATTTGAATTCAAGGCGCCAAGGTGAAGACCTTAAGGCCGCCAACAAAACGAGAGAAATTGATCAATTTCAACCACTCAATTTATTGAATAAAGCGGCCGCATTGACCTTGGGCCAGTCGCGTACGCCCACACACATTGTGGCCGCACTTTTCATTCAATTTGGCCAGAAAAAAAAAGAACTCGCCCACAAAAAATCTCACATCACGGCTTTTGGTTTGTCCATTCACATTTTTGTTTTGCCTCCTTCGTCCTGCCTTCCTCGCTGGGCCTTGCTTACTTTTCTCGCTTCTGCTGTTTTCCTTTTTTTCCGTGGCATTTTAGTTTTCTAACCAACAAAACAAATTGAATCACGTTCGCTTGGGAGAAACGTGAGTATTTTATTTTTTCCGTTAAACATTTTCATTTCGCTGTCCTGCCCGCCCCAAAAAAAAAAAATGAAAACGCAGGACCTTCGCTTTAATAATGACGCTGCCTCTCATATGGGACGATGCCTTGAGTTTTGTGTGTTTTGTTTATTAAAAAGAGATTCCAAGGAGCAGAAGATTTTGTCCTGTGGCCAGCCATTGTCCTGGCCATTCATCATCATTCACAAGAGCCAAGACGGCCTGATGATTTTATTTTGATTTCGGCTGCAAACGTTTAGGGATTACCAGGCTAATGATTTTATTATAGTTTTCATACGCTCGGCTCTTCTGCGGCTTTGATTGATGGATGGTCAGTCGGGCAGTCGGCCCCGCCCCCCTGAGGCTGCCGCCCATCGTTTTTCACTGTCTTTTCAGACGCGCGCGGCTTGATTATATTAAAAGCAAATTAATGCTGTCGCCGCCCCCACCCGCCGATTCGGTGAAATTATTTCAAGTGCTCGGTAATATATGGAAATACTTTTAAATTGAAACAAAAGTTTCCCCCACCCGCGCGCGGGAAAACTTCAAGGCGAAATAAACTTGAGACCAGCAAATTAAGAAAGCGAAACGAGGGGCCTTCGAAATGGGAAGGAAAGTGGCGGAGGAGGAGGAAATAGAGCAGTCTCCAGGGAACTCAGGGAACTTAGAGATCTTTAGGGAATACCAAGAAATCGGTTAGGGAAAGTTTGAAAGAACGAAGTCGGCAATTTTTGGGAGAACTATAAGGAAGTTTAGGGGACGGAGAGCCAACCTAGGAACCCAGACGCTTTGCCTAACTTAAGGGAACTAAGGGAATTCCAAAGATCCACGTTGTCTCGTTGGAACCTTAAAGAAAAGTCGAGGAATCTTTTTGGGAGACCAACAGGAGGAATGAAATATTCGCCAAGTGTTCCCAGAATCATTGCTCAACTTAGGGAAACTAAGAGGAACCCAAAGACACAATTCACCTCGCAGGAACCCTAAAGAAAAGTCAGGGAATCTTTCTGAAAGTCCAGCAAGAGGAATTTCACGATTGTCCCCAGAAGAATTAAGGAAACTAAGAGGGATCCAAAAATCTACGATACCTCGTAGGAACCTTAAAGAAAGGTCAAAAAATCTTTCTGAGAGCCCAGCAGGAAGAACGTCCAAGTGTCCCCAGAAGATTTGCCCAACTGAAGGAAACTAAGAGGAATCCAAAGATCGACGTCAATTCCAGGAACCTGGGAAAGCCCAGGAGAAGAAATGAAAGGAACGCCGAATGTCCCAGGGTCCAAAGAAGCTTAAGGGAAACTAAGAAAATCCCCAAGAAAACCTTTAAATAAAATCAATGATTCTTTCTGGGAGACCGACGGAAGGCATGAAATATTCGCCCAATCGTCCTCTAAATTGAGGATTCAAATAAAAAAAATCAGGCTTTTCTTTATTTCCTGGGGGTGTGGGTGGTTCTTGTCCTCTGGACATTCTAAATCTTCCGCCTTCAAATGGCCCGCACCTTGGCCGTAATTACACTCAACTTTCGACAAGTGTCGCCTGAAAATCCTCCCCCCTCGCGCGTCCTTGCTAGGAAAGTTTTGTCTACAACGGCTTTTGATGCTGGGCAGCCGGTGGGCGTGGCCAGCTGTGGTTTAATCTTTTTTTAAGTTCCCCCCACCAACCTGAGAACAAAAGCGTCCTTGGAGCAGCGACTGGCCGAATAGTTTGGCGGATTCTTTGCCCCGCGATGGGGCAGTGGCGGGTTAAGATTCTTCTGTTATTTTTCACTCTAATTAGCCATCATTGGCTTGTGATTTGCGGAGCAGAACGCCAAGCAAATTGAGAGCGCAGCCTGGCAAAAGATTTGAGCATTTAATTTGGGCAATAAATTCGTCTGGGCCAAGTCTTCGTCTTCTGGGCCAAGTTGGCTGTGGCGAGAGGCCGGCTCGGTTTTTATCTCATTTCGTGTTTCATTACTTGACCAATTTTCGTTTTAGGCCGCCTTCATTTATTTGACCCAGAAAACCAGCCGCCTTCGTCCTGTTAATCCTGCGCTCCTTGTGTGTAAAATAAACCACAAATAATTTAAAGCAAATGAGCTTTGCTGGCCCGCAATTTATGCCCAACCGCATTAACCATTTTGGCCAAGCAAATGTCCGTCTGTCCGTCCGTCGGTCAGTCGCATTCACTACTTTCTTGTGTGTGTGGGTGGCAGGAATTTTCGAAACTGTTTAATTAAATTAAATGCAAGGCCAAAAAGCCAAACGGAGCCAAACAATGTGGCTTGGGTGGGAGGCGGGGGGCGTGGCCACCAACCGATTTGGTGGTCTGTTTTTTGGGGGCGGAAGGCTACCCAAAATTTGTGAAGTCATTGATGTGAGTCATTGTCGGGATATTAAAAGTTTAAGCATCGAATTTGGCAATAAAAAAATTTAAGAATTTCAAAAAATATCGGGACTTCCTCAATTTCAAGGGGCGAGGATTCAAGGGGGGACTCATGGGGGCAGTAGAAATTGAAATTGAAATAGAAATTTTATGTACTCACCGATGATGTTAATGTTGCTGTTGTTGCTGATGCTTCTGATGGTATTGTTGCTGTTGCTGCTGGCGTTGTTGTGGCTGTTGTCGTTGCACTTGTTGTTGTTGATGTTGCTTTGATATTGTTGCTGCTAATTTTGCTGATGCTACTGATCTTGTTGCTGCTGCTGCTATTGTTGTTGCTTTTGCTGGAATTGTTGCTGCTGCTACTACTAATCTTGTTGTTGCTGTTGCTATTCCTTCTGCCAGTGCTGCAGCAAATATTGTTTCTGTTCTTGTTGTTGCTGCTGCTGCTATTGTTGCTGCTATCTTTAGTGCTGTTGTTGCTGCAGATTTTTCTTGTTACTGTTCTTGTTGTCGCTCTGCTTGTTGCTGTTGCTATTGTTGCTGCTGGTGCTGCTGCTGTTACTATGATCTTGTTGTTGCTGCTGCTGCTATTGCCAGAGCTGTTGCTATTGCTGTTGCTGCTACTATTGTTGCTGCTATCATTAGTGCTGTTGCTGCTGCTGATTCCTCTTGTTGCTGCTGCTATAGCAAGTGCTGTTGCTATTTTCAATGCCATTGTTGCTGCTCTTATTGTTACTCCAATTGCAGCCATTGCTGTTGCTATTGTTGCTGCTGTTCTCACGGCTGTTGCTCCTGCAATGGCTGCTGCTATTGTTGATGTTGTTGTTGTTGCTGTTGTTGGTTTAGTCGCGCGCGCCTTTTCGTTTAGTTAGTTTGAATTTCACACACACAAATTCACACACGCGCGTTGACTTGCGGAGTGCGAGTTGCGGAGAGCGGAGATTTCGGAGTAAAAATCGCGAGAGCGGCTCGGGGAGAGAGGGAGGGAACGAGGGATTGACTGGGCGAGGAGAGGAGAGAGGAGAGGGGGAGTACTGAGAAGAGTACTGGAGAATGTACTGAGGAGAGTTGAATGGGGAGAGGGAGGGAGAGAGAGAGGGAGCTCAGCGCACGTGTGGACCGCTCGACCGATCGCCGGTGACTGAACTCGAAGCCCGGCAGCGCGCGGCTTTATATACAATTTTGGGGTCCCGGTGAGGGCGGAGATTTGTTATGATAGCGTTTCCGAGAGAAGATGAGGGCAATCTGGTGGGTTCAAAGGGACAGAACGACAGACGGACAAATGGACAGGCGGAACTCTAGGGAAAAGGTTGGCAGGCGAAAGCGGAGCCGGCAGTTGAGCGATCCGGCAGATAGACGGATGGTCAGCCGGGCAGACAGACGGATCAGGCGTATGGACAGATGGACAGACAGTACAAGCGGGCGTTGGAGAGACGGAGACTTGAAAGCGGGCAGATGGATTCATGGCCAGTTGGACACTTGGACACTGAGGAGAAACAGCCAGAAGCCCACGGCCAAACGATCAGGCAGACAGACCGGGCAGATGGACAGACTGCAAAGAAAGAAGACGTAGAAAAGTTAGTGACAGAGTCGGAAGAACGGGCAAATGGATACTCGGACAGTTGGACAGACAGTCGGGCAGTCGGAGACTTGGACACTGAGGACAAACAGCAAGGAGAACAGCCGAATGGACAAGCAAACTGAACTGCCGCTCAGATTTCCTCGATCTCAAAGCCGCTGCCGTGGGTTGAGCCTCCGTCTGTCCGTTTGTCCGCCCGCCCCCGCGCCTCCTTGCCACGCCCTTCCTTGCCTTGAAGCCTAGGAAGAGCAGTAAATCCAGCGAAGCCTTCAGTCCGCCCGTCCGCCCATCATTGGAGGTCAGGCCATCGGGGGAGGGGCCTCCAAAAAAAAAATAAAAACCCAGAGGACTCACTGTTTTTGCCAGTGGCTCCGCGCGGATCCCGTGTGTGTGTGGGAGTGTGTGTGTGCGTGAGTAGGTGGCCTGCCGGATTATCAGGTGAGTGAAGTCCCCCCGCTCCCCTCCTCCCTCTCCCACCTCTTCTCCCCTTCACCTTGTGGGCCTGCTGAGCTGCCCGTCTGTCCAACTCTCCGGCTGCCTCTCTGCCGTCCCTCCAATTGACCGCTCGGTTAATTGCCTTCAACTGCTCACCTGCCCATCCGTCTGTCTGCCCAACTGCCCGTTTGATTTTCTCTTCAACCGACCAACGATCCTGGGGGGAAACTTTTGCCGTTCCGCTTTTTCCGCAGGCAAAAAGAAAAGCAAAGAAAAAATTCTATGGCCTCCACCAATAAATCATTTAAAGGAGCGCGAGGCGGACGGACGGGCTAATGGGCCATGGCCAAGTCGATCGGGGGGAAGGGGAAGGGAACTTAAATTGCCCAAAATGTGCAACGGAATCGAAATGCGTGGGGGGCGGGGGAGTCGATGGGATTTTGTGGGCGGGGAAGTTTACATTTATGGCCACTTAATGAAAAGCAGTTAATTAGCTCACACGCACGCACACCCTGCAGAGGGGGGGGGGGGGAGGTTCCATTAAAATTTCCATATAAAAATGGCGGAATGTTGGACTCGCCGGCAGGGAAATTACTTTTGATTAATGAAGCGCAATGGGGCGTGAAAAAAATGACGACCTGCAGGAGTCAGCCAGTCAGTCAGGCAGCCAGGACACCCCCCACCCCCCGGCCGATCAAAAGTTAACTGGGCTTGTTGGCCATTTCACGTTTTCCGCAGGCAACTGCGACTGCCGGTCACCTTGACTGGCTGCACTTTATTATGCAGTGGGCGGTGGGCGGGGCCGAGGAATGTCCTCCCCCCAACCCCTCGCTTGGCTGGGTGTCCTTGTTGTAATTATGAACTTAACAGCGGGCCACAGGCAACGACAAAGCGCTGCCATCACCGGAAGCAACGCCGTCGTCATCTTCGCCTCCCCACCCCGCAAGTCCTTTTGGGTGGGCGCAGGACTTAATATTTAATGGCATCAAGCGACATGCTCTGATTTTTAATTGCGCAAATGTAGAGAGGCGTTTTTATGAGCTTGGTTTGTTTATTTGTCTCTCCCCCCGTCCGTCCGTCCCTTGAGGAATTTTGGTCGACAGTTGACACAAATCCTGCGTCGCTTCAAGTGACGTTTAGTTTATTTCAAGCAGCCGTTTTTAAACGAATTTACTTCTCAATTTCTGGGGTATAAAATTTTGCTAAACTTGCCTCGCCACCTGGACGACGAAAGATAAAGTAATAAACGTTTTACGGTGGCTCATTTGCATGGAAATTTTGGGGCAGATTTTTCGGACTAGCATAATTAAAATTAATCCAATTAAATAACTGACAAGGATAAAATGCCGCAGGCAACTTGCGGTTGGTTCATCAATGTCAAAGCGGCTGGCCGGCTGGCTCATTAATTTAACGCCGCTGACCTTAAGGAGTGCATTATAAATTCATGAAGGGGGCAACTTTCTCCCCTCGGCCAAGGACAATTAATTTCGCTTAGCTGTCGCTAAAACTAATTCAAATTGCGCGCCCTTGCCAACGTGCCTAGTGAATGGCAAATGTGACAGGGTTGCATGCAAGTAATCGACAGTGTAGGCGATAAATACAATAATCGAGTATTTTTAGTATAAAGCTAGATTGCTTGAATAATAGACACACAAAATTTAAAGAAAATATTAAATAATAATGGATATTTTTTGTGGACCCCTAAATTTCTTCTTATGGTATGAAAAGACTTGTCTCTTGACGCCTCTTTGGTGTTAGGCGACAGCTCTGGCCATGCGCACACACACCACACACACACATTTGCACGCACACATTCTGCGCTGTTATTATAAAATAGCAAAAGAGCCCAGCGGTCTAGACCAGATTTTCCAAATTGCAGTTAATTAATTAAACAATTAATTAGCTCGTGCAACTCAGTTTGCCCAACAAGAAATCAACGAAACAAATGGTAAGTCGAACCGCCGACCCCACCGGGCAGCTGCCAAGGCCAAATGAAAATAAATTCAAAACAACTACAAAAATAAATTCTCCCCTCAATTTTTGTAGTGCCTAACACTGAACGGGTGTCAGCGCCTGCACCGTGTGTGATTCGAGTGATCCGAGAGAGAGATACTAACCGACTGACGCCCCAGAATGTTGCCCGCCATCATCTTCCGGCAGCTGCAACGGCCGCTGACCGCCGGTGCCCTGCACCATGGATCAACGACCCTGGAGCATGTGCTGGGCGTGGGCGGCAGCAGCTTTGTCAACTGCCTCAACCGCTACGCAGCGGCCACCGGATTCATCCGCATTTCGTTCCTGGACATCAACCGACGGCGCAACTGGGATGTGGCCCGGCTGCGCTTGTATGCGGATGCCAAGAAGCATTCGCTGCACTTGCGCACGCTGCAGGGCCGCGACCTCATCCAGGATGTCATAGACAAGAAGCGCGCCGGTTTCATTGAGCGCAAGAACTTCTTGGTCGACGACATACGCGAGGCCCGGCACAAAGTCCAGGAGCGAGTGCGCGAGAAGATCGAGGAGATACGCGAAGAGCGCGAGAACATTATGACCATACCCAATATGCTGACCATCAGCCGGGCCTTCCTCTCGCCCTACATTGGCTATGTCATTGTGCAAGGTGACTTTTCGCTGGGCATGAGCCTGCTGGTCGTGGCCGGCATCACGGATCTGGTAAGCAGACGGACGGACTAATAAATGAATCAACTCACCGGTTTTTTCTCAGCTCGATGGGCAGATCGCCCGGCGTTGGCCTTCCCAGGCCAGCAAGGCTGGCTCTTTCCTGGATCCGATGGCCGACAAGCTGCTGATGGGCTCGTTGGTCATCTCGCTCTGCTACAGCGGACTCCTGCCCATGTGGCTAACTGGAGTCGTGGTTTTCCGAGATGTTTTCCTCTTATCTGCTGGCTTTGTCATACGCTACATAAGCCTGCCACCGCCGGTGAGTGAGCCTCCAAGGCTTCTTGAGTCCGTAATGATGCTAAATTGTCCTTTGCAGAAAACCTTTTCACGTTACTTTGATGCCACACACGTAACTGCCCAACTGGAGCCCACATTCATCAGCAAAGTGAACACGGGAGTTCAACTGGCCGCCATTGGCATCAGCCTGGGCGCTCCCATTTGGAACTATTTGGGTAGGTAAGAGAGTTCATTATTTTCCTAATTAATCTCTGGTTTGCTCTTACAGACCATCCAGCTCTGCACGGTTTGTGGTATTTAACTGGGGCCACTACGGTGGCCGCAGCCCTCAGCTATGTAATTAATCGGCGAGAAACTTTTAAAATCATCCAGAAGCCCACGAAGGAGACGTAATTGGCGGAGTAAAACTAACGATGGCTGCAGCAATAATTAGTCTTATAACTATATTTTGTACATGCGTATAAATTAAAATATATCATATATTTTGTTAATTTTATTTAAAACCGAATTAACCGTATTTCTTATCAAAATCAGCCGCGACGCCAACAGCTGCGCGGGAATCGGAGTTGCCAGATTCACTGTAGCGTTGCCACACAAGTACCGATTGGTAGAGTTGCCACATTGCAGAAGAGGAACTTACGCACTGACAGCTGTCATATTCTTTTCTTTCTTTTCCGGTCAGCTAACAGACCAGTAAGTTCGCGAAGTAAATTTTAAAGAAATAAAATCCCAAAAATCCAGTGAAATAGCAAAGCAACGCCAATTGTTTTCAGTGTCAAGTGAATGATATTGTTTTCAACTAGCCAATTGCCATATTATTACGGCCTTCCAAGCCTTTAATTCCAGTGAAAAGTTGCCTAAACAAATCAAAACATAAAATAGTTTTCCCTTCGCAAATTCGTTGGCGTTGATGTTATTTTTCCTAGTATTGTGGGTGCGAAATTCGAGTGCTCTTATTAATTTCATGCCCTTTCCCATCTCTTCCATGAACTCACCCACAAACAAAACAACAACAATGCGACTCCATGCGCCGCCCGCCAACAGACCGTCAAGATGAGGAAAATTATGAAACAGGGCAAGATCGTAATCGTCCTTAGCGGACGTTACGCTGGCCGCAAAGCCATCATTGTCAAGACCTCGGACGATGGTACACCCGAGAAGCCTTTCGGTCACGCTCTCGTTGCCGGCATCGACAGATACCCACGCAAGGTGACCAAGAAGATGGGCAAGAACAAGCTGAAGAAGAAGTCCAAGATCAAGCCCTTCCTGAAGAGCCTGAACTACAACCACTTGATGCCCACTCGCTACACCGCGCACGACATCAGCTTCGAGAAGCTCTCGCCCAAGGACCTGAAGGATCCCGTGAAGAGGAAGACACACCGTTTCCAGACCCGCGTCAAATTCGAGTCGGTCTACAAGGAGGGCAAGAACAAGTGGTTCTTCCAGAAGTTGCGTTTCTAAATGATTGGAATGTCCTCGTTTTTTTAAGTTAAATAAAAAAACAGTAATTTTGACTTACACGAAAGAATTGAATTCCAAATCTCCAATCCTCCAGTGTTTTGTGCTCTTGGCCGGCCTCCCAGCGGGTATTACAATTTTATCTTCTTTATTTTCAATAAATATTCGAACAGAATAATACATTTTGTTTGAATTGCGTTTATGAAGAAGGTCAAAATTTTATAATATCAATTCTCATTAACTATTTGCGACGCCTGCACGCTGTTCGACTTAAAACAAGGGAGATGTGTATTTATATAGAAGATATAGTAGTCTGGGGGAATTCGTTTTAGTAGAGTCAATAGATCAGAAGGTGCTGAAAGTTCTGTGAGAAGTGGGAAATCTGAAATAGACCAAGGCAAAGTTGATTAGTAGAAAGAAAATATATAGAATCTTGCGTTCTGTACAAAAAGCAAATCCGATATTTGAATATTACCTGAGGATTTCCAGAATCTGGCTTGATCAGAGAACACTTAACACTTAGCCGGGAATATATATAGGTATAGTTTGGTTTTGGTTTTGGATAAGCAGCGCAAAATTTGGACCACAACAAAATAGAATTGATTGGATCACATTGGACGCTGGATGATTTCTTAATAGGGAAATGATCTCTATAACAGTTTTCTCAAATTGGCTTAGTTTCAGAGTTAATATAAAATTTTGTATCGCTATCGCGCCTTTTCGTTGCTTTGGTTTTAGTTAGTTTCTCGATAATACCTAGAATTGGTTGAAATAGTTTCCATGTGGCCTGCGGTAAGCATGATCGGATTGTATAAATGTCGGGGGTGGGGGAAGAGAAAATAAATTATGTCTTGGTTAGATTTGCACACATCAAAAATCGCTTGTTAAACGCAGAAGAGCTTTCTACTTGGGATGAGCAGACGGCAACTACATACGTGTGGTGGTTTGGTGGTTCGTGTTCGGTGGTTGTGTGGTTCTACGGAGCTTACTACTTAGACATATAACAGTATCAACTTAAGGAAAATAACTGCACAAACTTAAAAAACTAAAGGTTAGTAAGATTTAGTCACTCGTGTCGGGTGGTTTGTTTGTGTGAGCAGAAGGATTAGTCAAGTCACATAAAAAACTGTCCTACACACACAGAAATAAAAAAGGAAGCGGGAAAATATAATACAACAACACAGGACAGTGTTATACAACAAAGGATAGGATAGGATAGGAGAGAAGCGGAGAGGAGAGGACATAAAAGCAGGCAGAATCATTTTACCAGTTCACACGCTTGGCACTGAGGATCTTGAGGATGTTCTCCACCACATCGGTGCTGGAGTGGGTGCCGCCCAGGTCGGGTGTGCGTATGGCATCGTTGACGATCGTCTGGTAGGTGGCCTCCTGGATGACCTTGGCGTGCTCCTGGTGGCCCAAGTGGTTCAGCATGTCAATGCTGGCATTGATCATGGCCACGGGATTGGCAATGTTCTTGCCGGCAATGGCAGTGCCAGTGTTGCGGGTGCCCGGCTCGAAAATGGCATACTGGAAAAACCTCAACACATTAAAGATTCCTGGGAAACCGGTAGACTCACGTGATCCCCGTAATTGCGGCCGGAGAGCAGGCCAGCGCCGCCAATCAGTCCGCAGATCACGTTGGACACAATGGTGCCGTAGAGGTTGGTCATGTTCATGACGTCGAACTGGTGGGGATTGGAGACGGCCTGCATGCAGGTGTTGTCAATGATCATGTTGTTGTGCTCGAGCTCCGGGTAGTCCTTGTGGACGCGGTTGGCCACCTCGAGGAAGAGGCCGTCGGAGAGCTTCATGATGTTGGCCTTGTGGATGGTGGTGACCTTCTTGCGGTTGTTCTGGCGGGCGAACTCGAAGGCATAGCGGGCCACACGCTCGGCGTTCTCCACGGTGACGACCTTCATGCTCTCGACCACGCCGCGCACGGACTCGTGCTCCAGCATGGCGTACTCGCCGTCGGTGTTCTGGCGGATCAAGACAATGTCAATGTCCTTGTGGCGGGCGGGAATTCCCGGGTACGACTTGCAGTGGACCACATTTACGTAGAGATCCAACTCATTGCGAATGGCCACGTTGCGGGAGACCTCGGTGAGGCTCTGGGATTTGGTCTCGATGTTGCCCTTGAGGGCCACGCCATTGCGCTTGATGGAGGTGATGGCGTACTCCAGATCGTCGTTGCCCTCGGTGGAGGGATCAATGTCGATCACCTCGAAATCGATGGGGGCCCCGCAGTAGCGGAAGATTTCGCGCACGTAGGTCATCAGTTCGGGGCCAATGCCGCCGCCGGGCAGCATGGTCACGGCATGGCGGCCACCGTACTGGGCCGAAGGAATATCTGTGCCCTAAAGGGAGAATATATGTATTTTTTTATAACCTCAATTGCGCAGCAGGCAGCGGCGTCCTCTGCTCACCGTCAGCTTCTTTTGGAGGGCCGATTTGGTGTGGGCCACATCCTCGGACTTCTCCTTGGTCACCAGCATGGGGTAACCCTGCAAATAGGGTTGGGAATTACTATATCGGATCGGCGTTCCCACGGTCAGCCATTATGTAATTTGGCCAAGAATTCGCGAATTGACTTACGCGCGTGAGGAACGGCGTCTGCGTTTGCAGCAGTCTCTGGGTCAAGCGTAGGGCCATGGTTATGTGTGGGTTGCTCTAGTCTCCTCCGGAAGCAATAAAAACCTCTCCAAATTAATCAAAATACTTGGCCAATACGTTTTGCTACTCGGCTGGCTCAGACGGTCTCGCAACTCCGCACAGATGTTTGCTGATTCCTGAGCGAACACAACTGGTTC
>JBAMCP010001303.1:0-24473 GCA_037075105.1 Lissocephala sabroskyi | reverse complement strand
ACACAAGCCGCCCCCTGACCGCCCGCCCGCCCCTACCAACCACCGCAACCACTAAGAAGCACCACCAGCAGCCGCTCTGACGCGTGTGCGTGTGTGTGAGTTGGCCGTTCGTCTGCCTTTGACTTTTTTTTGTTATGTAAACAATTTTTTTGCCCGGCGTGAAATTTAGTTTTTTTTCTTGATTTTTTCAATTTGTTTACATTTTTCACTTCTTGCGTTGGGAAAATAAATAAAATAACAGAAATTTAGAAAAAAAAGTGTGCCAAAAATCAGAAAATGCGTGCAAGTGAAATTCTTCAGCCACCAGACAGCCCAGATCGCTTGGCCCACAAAAAAAGGCGAAATAAATTTCAAAATAAATAAAAATAATTTTCTTTTGTTTGACAGGCAGGCCGACGATTTGCTTGGCAACAAAAAAATAAACCCCTCCCAAAGAATAAAATTGCGAAGGGAAAGATTCGAAACCGAATCCACATTAAATTCGTATCAAAAAAGAAACATCGGATGATTATATAAGGTAAAGGCCGAAAAATACCGAGAAATGCCTCGCAATAGATTTGTCTTCTAATTTATAAAAAATAAAAGAAACAGTAGAAATTTAATAAAAGAAGGACTTGAAGTTGAAAGGCGCAGTCAAAAAAATAAATAATTAAAAAATATCATACATTTTAGGTGGCCAAGAATCTAAGAAATATTTAAACTAAAAGGCAAAGAAGTTGTAAAAAATACTTAAAAGTGAATAAAAAGAGTTTAAACAATTTCTCAGGAATATTGAAACTAAAAGAAAAAATTTCCCAATTTGATCCCAAAATTAAAAGGAATAAAAAAAAATAAATAAAAGCATTTAAACATTTTAGGTGCGCAAGAATATAAGAAATATTTAAACTAAAAGCCAGAGAAGTTGTTAAAAATACTTTAAAGTGGTTTAAAAGAATTTAAACGATTTTTGTAAGAATATTGAAATGGAAAGAAAAAAGTTCCCAACTCCCGGTTGATCCCAAAGTTGAAAGGATATTTTTCAACAAAAACAAAAAAACCTTCAAATGAATATTTTAAATTAGGTAAAGTTGTTTAAATACTTTAAAGCGATTAAAAAGAATTTAAACAATTTTTCAAGAATATGGAAATTAATAGAAAAAAATATCCCCAACTCACGATTATTCCTAAAATTGAAAGGAGTATTTTTCAAGAAAACTCAAGGAAAGTTCCTTAAATATTTAAATATGAATAAGAAGGGTAACATAATTTTTAAAGAACAATTTAAATTAAAAGAAAAAATTCCCCGCTTCCCGGTTGATCCCAAAATTAAAAGGAATATTTTCAAGAAAAAAAAAAAATAATAATTACCAAACAAATATTTTAATATAAGGAAAGTTGTTTGAATATTAAAAAGCAAAGCCCATTGATATAAGAAGGAAAAAATCCCCGTCGATCCCAAAATTCAAAGGAATATTTCTATATATTTTTAAACAACAATTTCTAATCTTATCAGGTTCCATCTTCGGGTGAGAAAAGCACACCTAAAAATACGAAAGTTACTCAGAGGGAAGCAACCCAATGAATTCAATTTGGGGGCTTACCCCAAAAAGTAATCAAATTACCCTCCCCCCCCCACACATGCCCCTCAAAAAAGGACCACATTATCACGTAGAGTTGCCACGCCCCTAATGACAGGCACTTTAGAGCCGCCCTCCCTTTTGATCTGCGTCGATGATGAAGGGGCGCAGCTGTTTTCCGAAATTCATGGGAATTTCATTATGACTAAGAAAAGTTTACCCACCTGTCAGTGAACCCTACGAACACCCCCCTCGACAACCCTACTTTGCTCTCTCTCTCTCGCTCTCGCGTTGGGAACTTATCAAAATGGCGATTATTCATGCAAAATTCTGGGTTATTTCACCAGACTTACAAGCGGTTCACCCATCGAATCGTCAGAGGGCCTCCCCCGCCTCCTGCGCCCACCTGTAAGCCAACATTTGACGCACGTGGGTCACCCCCACCCCCTCCGGCGAGTACAGTCGCGTAAGCAGCAATTGTCAAAGTTTCTTTAGTATTTTTGTTTTTTTATATTGCAATGAATTTTTGATTGGGATTTTTGTTGGTTGTCGTCGGTCGCTTGTTTATTCGATTTGCTTGACTTTTGCGTAAGTGGAAATTATGTAGGAAAACCTCATATAACGGCACGTGTATCTAAATGCAATTGCCCAAGTAGTTGTCTGTAACTGGAAGTCGTGAACGAGCAAGCGACGGTGACGGTGACTGTGACGGCGACGGTAACGGTGACGGTGACTGCGAAGGGCGGCGGAGGAAAGTTGCATAAGGTGAAAATACCGTTTGATAGAAGCTGCTAAATGAACTGCAAATATGTCGCCCGGTTTAGTCGGACAGTCGGACAAATGCACAGAGAGACAAACGAGCGGTTTGTCTCATCGCCCTCCCAGTTGTTGTTGTTGTTGTTGTTGCTATATAATAATTCCGATTATGCAATGGCAATCATATTTCACGATTGCACTTATCGTTGTTGTTGTTGTTGTTGGGCAACAACTCGTGGCCATTCTGAGAGGCCCAGTAAATAAAAAATAAAAAACAATTATAAAATCTCCCAAGACAACCGCCCTGTCCCCTTCTCCCAGCGATCTCTGTTGGCTCTGCTTCTTCTTCTTCTTGTTACTTAAGGCAATTGTTGTTGTTGTTGCCTGAGACGTAATCGGGCCGTGGGTACGTGGGCAGCCCCCTCCCCCAGCCACTACCACCTCCACTCCCTTTCACTCGCGATTTCCCGTAGGTGACAATTTCCTCGAAAGTGAATGAGTGATTCTCACCAGGGCTGGAGTGGCGGCTCCAGAGATCCCAACCCCAAAGTATAACCCATTCGATCTTTAGGTTCGTATATGATATGGGATTGAAAAGACTTGCGTAATCAATTGGATCCATTAATATAATAACATAGTTCCCGTATAAGAATAAAGAAATGCGGAAGGAGCTTTAAAACTTTAACGAATTGATCTCTTCAAAAGGGAAGATTTGGAAGAATATAAAAAAAAAAATAAAACCTATGACTCCAAGATTCCTCAACTTTATCCTCGCACCGATCTAACCCACTAAGGACCGAGAATAGTAAAAAGTACGTTCTTCAAAAACTTGGATTCCATTTAAAAATAAAATCTATGACTCCATTATTTCTCAAGCTTATTCTCACATAATCTAAATTTATTAAGGGCCGAGAATATAAAAAAAAAAAAAAATACCTATTAGATTAAGCTGAAAGTTTATGTTCTAGGTCTTTGAGAACTTCCTATTCCTTTTAAAAATAAAACCTATGAATCCAAGATTCCTCAAGCTTATCCTCACAGAACCCTAACTCAGTAAAGGCGGAGAATATACTAAAAAAAATAAAGATCAATTAGACTACATTGAAAGTTTATGTTCTTCGTATTTATGAATTTGGATTCCTTATAAAAATAAAACCTATTAATCCAAAATTCCACTAGCTTATTTTCACACATCTTGAACTCATTAAGGGCCGGGAATATACAAAAAAAAGATCTATTATATTATACAGAAAATTGAAAGTTCTTATGAAGAAACTTTTAAACTCCTTATTCGTCTAATTCACCAAAGATCCTAACTTCAATTTGGAACTTTGATTCCTTTCTGTTCTCATAGAGAAACTTTTATATTTAGACGAATGTCTAATTCAATTTGGAACTTTGATTCCTCTCCGTTCTTATGGAGAAACTTTTATACTCCTTATTCCTTCGCCTAACTTCTCCCTTGGCTATCAATTTGTCGCCCTGGTTTTGTGTGGCAACCCTGGCTTGAGTACCCCTTCCTTCAGGACGGTTTTTAAAGACCGAAACGTGGGCTCTCTGGTGGCCAACACCACTGCGTTTGGGGCCCTTCGTTTTGGCCTAATGAAAATTACATAAGCCAACTTTGTTGGTGTTGCCGGGCCGCCTCTGCCGATGCTGTTCAATATCCGGAGATGTGGCGGCGGCTGAGCAGCAGAGCGTCGGCTGGCCTAGCAGATTTGTACATAATTCGTACGCAAAAAAAAAAACAAAAAACGTTATGAAACGACAAAGGCGACGGCAGCAGCAGCGCCGACGGTGGCGGCGATGCCGCAATTCGATTTGTTTTTGTTTGGTGACTTTTCGTGACTTTTTCGTTGGTGATTTTTATGGTGAGAGATTTTGATGGGCTTTTTGTTGTTGTTATTTTATTTTCTGGAGCAGCCGCCCGCCTTGTCGATTTTGATCGACGACCCGCCCCCGCCCCCGCCCCCGCCCCCGCCCAGACCGCAGCGCAGTTTTTGTTTTTCTTTTTTTTCTAATTCTGACTAATTGATCGATTACATAAGCGAGGGGCAAGCGGCTGCCGACCGTCCCCTCGCCGCTGCCTCAAATGACTCATAACGACCTTTTGCATAATGCGATGTCGCGTCGTCTTTGTTGTTGTTGTTGCTTCGGTTATTTAGTTAAAAATGCTTAACAATTTTCATTTGAGGCTAAGTGGGCGAGCGGCGCGTACGGCAAACGTCGTACGTTGCGTTACGTTGCGTGTCGTAACGTCTGACGGAGACGGGCAGGCTGAACTGTTAATTTGTCAAGTGATTTCAACTAACGGTGAATGTCAGCGCGGGCGGCCGGCCACTTGTTGGCATTCAAGATGAGGATTGGCTGATGGATGCGCTCACAATTAAATTTAAATCTTTTTAAATTTTATTGAATAAAAGCCCTGGCAATTGCAAAGAATTTCCCGAGAAACAACAAACCCAACGATTTAAACCGTTAGTAATTTCTATAAAAATATTGGCAACACGTAAGCCCAGCGACCCGCGCCTGCAACGAAAACACACACCGAAAGAGTACGGTAAATTTTTCTAGTTCTAGCGCACGAAAAAGAGCGCCCTCCCCCCTCCCGCACAACCCAACAACTCGCAGCGGATTTCGTAACACAGCGCGAGAGAGCCGAGCCGAGCTGAGCGCGAGAGCCGAACACTCGCCGCTCTCTCTCGGGTTTTGTTTTGTTTCTTTCGTTTTACTTTACCTGTCGCACGACGGCCGCGCCTCACACACGCACGCACACACACGAGTGGATGGAGAGAGAGAGAGAGAATTCTTTGCTTTTTGGGTTTACGGTTTTTTTTTTCTTTTGCTTTTTGTTTCTACTGCTTGGCTGCTTTTTTAGAATTTTATGGCCACACGCGTCGGCGGGGGTTTGCGAATAATCAAAGGGGTCGCGGGGATTTGCAAAACTATTTGGTTTTTCTTTATGATTTTTTGAAACGTGTGATAAATTTTTCTTGCTTTCGTTTTTATTTACGCGCGTTTTTGCTTTTGGGATGCGTAGAATTTTTCACTGCCTTTTGTTTGCCACCCTGTGTGTGTGACTGTGTGTGTGTGCGTGTGTTGATTCTTTTCTCCTTCATTCGCTGCTGCTGTTGTTGTTTTTTAGTTTAGAACGAAACTCGCTTTTGGGTTTTTACGTAACTGCGCGACGGGGATTGCGCGCTTGGCGGACAAACGCACTTTGGCTGCGGCGCGAGGGGCGCTCGGGGGGCGACAAGGGTTAAGGGGGCAGGCACTTCACTGATAGCCCAGCGTGTTTCGACTTTTCAATTAGAACTCCTTTTCAGCGATTCACATTCACTCACACAAACACACGCACGCAAAATAAAAGACGCGTTGATTACGACAGAAAGACGACGGTGACGTTGCGGGGCAGCAGCGATGGCGTGTTTTGTAATGCGCTTACGTTACGCGTCCAATGGCAAAAAGCAACGGTAAACGCTAACGGCGGACGAGCGAAACAGAATATACGTCTGGCCACGGTCGCTGCTTGTCAGCGAATGAGCAACGAATCGCCCCAGCGCACGCGAGAGAGCGCCGTCGACGAAGAGCGCTCGGCCGTCGCTCGGCGCCAGCTGCAGCTTATTATGTCACAAGTGGGCTCTTCGCTCTCTTCGCGTGTTACGTCATCAACTTGCGCGCTCGGCCAGCCCAAGGGCCTTCGGCTGTTTCGTTCAGTTTGCTCTTTCAGTTCAGCGCTCTTTGGCGGCTTGCGACTCGGCTCTCTTCGGCGGCTGCTTGTGTTTTGCCGGCAAAACGTCAACTTGTCATTCGCCCAGCGCCCACGCACTTCATGATGCCGCCCGCCTCCCCCCCTCCCCCCCCCCTGTCAACTCATTTATCGTATGATGCGCGCTTCCGGCGCCATGTGGCGGCCATTGCCCAGCCTAAGGGGAGAGGGGGCGGCGGGGGGCGATTTCATAAGTTGTCAACGCGCACACATTACGTATACGCAGCGTGGATTTGACCCCATTTAATCCCTGGCCCGCCGTCGTCCCTTTCTCTTTGCTTAAGACAAAAAATTTCAAGCTCAAGTTCAGCGAATCCGCTCGCTGGCCACTGCATATTTCCAGTTTTCCACTGCCGGTTGTTGTTGCTGTAATTTTTGGGCAATTTGTTGCGTGGCCGGCGCTGTTGTCATCGCTTTATGGTCCGAATGTGTTAACGTGGCTTGAGGAAGTGCCCGGAACGGGAACCGGCGCCACAGTCAGTCGAGGAAATTAGCCATTTCGGCCCCAAATACGTAACCGGCCTCGGCCACATCAGCCACAAGTTGGCGCCAGCCCGGCAACATTGCCAGCAACATTCGCCGTGTTGCTGGCAGCATGTTGACCGCCAGTTGATTAATTTGAAAAAGATGAGCCTAGCAACATTGCTGGCAACATTCGCCGTGTTGCTGGCAGCATGTTGACCGCAAGTTGATTAATTTGAATTAACTTACTTATTTTATAATTTCTAAGGAACAAAAGGGGAAATTTAAGGTCCGTCCAGGCAGTTGGATATTTCTGCCCGCATACGTAACCAGCTCCGACGCCAGCGCCTTCCCTGCAACATTTCCCGTGTTGCTGGCAACATTCGCCATGTTGCAAACCGCAAACTGATGAATTTAAAAAAAAATTACATATTTTTGGGATTTTTTCTGGGCATTTATCGTTTCAAAATTTGTATCTAAACCTTTATTGTTGTTTTTCTCATTTTTTTGCAGTTTCAATAAAACAAATCAACCTACACGACATGACAATTTTCGCGAAAAAATAAAAAAAACAAATCGAAAAAAGATTTCCTCAACTCAGAAAAGTTCGCCAAGAACTCAAAAAACCAATACAACTACAACGTTCACAAACATAACTACGACGATGCGTACAATATAAAAAATGTGTAACAAATTATTCTTATTTTTTGTATTCTTATGAGTTTCTTTTTTTTTGTATTTTATCGGTTTATCGGTTTAAATTATATCGATACGTATACAACTAATATCTGCAGCATTTTGCGCCATTTGTCGAGCACTTAGTTTCGGTTTTCCATTTGCTTTTTCCTTATTTTGTCCACTAAATTGTTTTATATAATTTAAGTACGTTTCCGTATTTTTGTGGTTTGCTTATTTTCTTGTATGTATAATATATATATTGTATATATATATACTATATATATCTAGGTACATGTTAGTGTCCTTTTCGTAGGCGTTTATTTTTGAATTTTTTTAAATCTTTTCACGGAATTTTTTTAGTTGAAATTTAAATTGCTGCCAACAACAACTAGGCGCAGATTTTGCTTTGCTTATGCGATTTATTTTTTTTTTGCAAGCCTTTTTCTAATTTACTAGCCGTCGGTCTTCTAGTTTTCGTGAGTTTTATATAAAATTATTTGCATTCGTTTCAATCGCAAAATTCTCAAAATATAAGTAAAGGCTCTAAAACGCATTTTTAGTTTTCTGTGTTTTGTTTTTTTTTTATCCTTTTTTTTCTCGTATATATAACTTTAATGATTTTTTATTTTAGCCATTTTGTGGTTGCAACAACTAACAATTTTTTTTGGGGTTTTTTAAGGACTTTTTTTTAGTTTACTACATTTATATATATCGGGGTTTTTTATTGATTTAAAATTCAACAACGTTTCGTTTTGCATTTCGTCGGTCGCGCCGAGACCCCAAAGAGTCTGGCAAAGGACATCCTTCCCCAGGCTCTCTGGGGTCCCCACTTCCAACTTGTATATATATATTTTTAAATGTATATGTATATAATAATATAGATTTAGCCGCGCCACACAGAATCGCCTTAGAATTAGTCCTTAAACTTTGCTCAGCGGTTGGCTTAACTAAACTTTTATTTGCCGTACTTATTGTACTTGGGTTTGGATTTAATTCTTCTTCTTCTTCTTCAAACTAATCGGGGGATCCTGCTTTGCACTGCAACAATTTGTGTCTTTAGTTTCGATTTATACCCGCGCCTCGCCCCAGTCCTCTATATAGTCTATATAAAAATCATCGGTCAACTACTATATCGTACTATCTGGTGTGTATATATTGGATTTATCTACAAAAGTTACTCGTTTTTCTTTGCTTGCGGTTTTCAACTAAGTTTCCACCACGATCTCTCGTGAATATATATATATATATATAAGTATATTGTATATTAAATCTAATTTCGTTAGTTTGCTTTCGGGTTTTTTTTTTATTTTTTAAATAAAAGTTTATTCTTCTTTACTTTCAGTTTTATCGTCTTCTGTTGTTGCTAAAAAGTCTACATTTCATGTGTTTTTGTTGATGTTGCGGAACATTCTTATACGAAATACCTGGATATCTCTATACAAAGATATATCTTAAGATTTAACTACAAACTCGCAGCCGATCTTTCGCCCCTCGAAATCAATAAATTCCTTAACTCATAAATCTTTCCTATAACTTTGGGCTGAGGTTAATTATTTAGCGGTCAAGCCTAAAAGTATGCAACGCAAAAAAAGAAACTTTTGGGGGGGCAGAGAAAACTTTCGTGTCTTTGGTTTTCGATTTGAATTTCCCGGTTCTCTGAGACAGTGGCAAGGCCATTTCTTGTGTGTTTTTATTAAAAGCAACAATTTACTACAAAAATACTACAAAATTCAGTTTATTAACTACAGGCTACAACAGAAATAAATGTGATTCAAAGCTTTACAAACTAAATTAGACTTAAGGATCATCCGAGGGGAGGGGGTGAAAAAGCCTTAACAAAAACAATTCCCACTAATCTCCCTCAAAAAAAAAGGAAACGCTTCAAACCCCGAAAGCCTCGACGCGTTCGCAATCCACGCAAATGTTTCACCTTCTAAGACTTTTTTAATTACATTTATAGTTCTTCAAATATTACAAATATTTTGTATGCAATTGCTTTTCTTCTTCTTTCATCCGTCCGTCCTCCAGTTTTTTTAGTTTTTTTTTTAAAGATAGATTTTATACAAAACAACCGAAGCTCAAGGATTGGCCGAAATCCCAAATGATACCAATGCTCTTGTCTGTGATTTCTCTGGTTCTCTAGGTGGTCTCATAGCAGTGCAAAAGGCGTAGGTTAGGTAAGGGTTCCTCACATAATTCTATATACTTTATATGTCTTTCAAGATCATATTCGTGTGTAGTTTGGAGGGGAATTGAATTCGTTTTACGTTTTCTTTTGGTTTTGGAAGTATTTCGCGTCTATTTGCTAGGTGCACAAGTAGCTCCGTTTCTGATCGGCATATATATCATTATATATGCGTGTATAGTTCTAGATAAACATCTAAGAATATGGGTAGTACGCAATAGAAATAGTTTCTTATTATATCGCTATACTCGGCTTGGAGTTTTATACTTTATCGTTAGGGTTAGTTTCGGGTTCGTATTAAGTTTCCATGGCATTTACGCTAACTGTTATTGTAACGGTTCTTTTTCATTTATATAGTTTGTTTTCTTTCGCAGTGAGATCCTTGATTTAGATTAGTAAACAAAATTAAAACAATTCAACTGGATGGGGTTTTTTTTTGTTTTTCAATGTTTAAAAGCAACGCTTCGATTTATTACACAATTTCTCCGCTCTCTCTTTAATTTTTTAGGGGGGTTTTCTTTTTTCGAAAGATTTGTACGCCGAACGTCGTGGGTGAATAAATTAGACTTATTGAGAAATCGTTAAGTGGAGCTTAAGATTGACTACAATTCGTATTGATCTATTGCGCGAATGAAGGACTGATAGATTGTTCAAAAATTGAATTCGGGTCTGTGGAAAAAAACTGTGTACTCGTCTCGCTGCCGGTCGATCGCTTACATCACTAAATATGCAGGTAAATGTAACTCAATGTTTTTTGTTTTTTAACAATTAAAATAAAAAAACTTAAGATTTAACAATTATAATAAACTTTCTTTCTCTGTGTTCTTTTCTTTCTTCAAAATCTTGCAAATCACACCAAAAACAAGATTAAAGTTCAACAAAAGCAATAAAATATTATAAGCAGTTGGGGAGAACAAGGGGTGGGGGTAGGGACTCCGCCAGACAGTTCTCGGGAGTGGGGCACCTACAAAGTTCGACTGTTCGACTGACTTTGCCTGGCTCGAAATGATCAACAATTAACAGGAAACTATCGCGAATAGTTTGTGGGTTTTAGTTGCTCTCGATCTGGCTACGGATCGGGGTTATATATAGATATAAGTATATAAAAATCATAGCTTGCTTAGACTAACAGCTGCCTAGGCGGCCAGGCAACTGAGGAGGGAAGTTCTTTGCTCATTTCTAAATGGTAGAATTTTTTTTCCTTTTTTTTGGTTTTTTTTTTTCTTTTTGCAACAAATTATTTACATGTGGGCGATTCGTGGGGGTCAAAAGCAAATGAAATTATCTTTCGGGGGACCAAAAAATAAAGAGAAAAATTGACTACGGGTTCGGCTTACCGTTATCCAGTAATTGTGGGGGTTTCTTTTTCAAGGTTCCGAGCTTTCTCGTTTAGTTTTTTTTAAGTGGGTTTGTTTTTAGCTACACTAAGAATTTAAGTTTAATGTTTTGTTGGTTTTTTAGTTAATTTGCTTTTAGAGTTAACCGTTAAGTTTAAAATAAATATGTACGATCGGCGCAGGACGAACGCTTTCGTTTGCTTTGTGTTCCTGCCTGGGCTTTTGTTTTCCTTGTGTGTGTTTGTGTGGGTGGGTGTGGCGGGGCTTATTTTACATAAGTATATATATAAATATATATATGTGTGGGTTTGGTTGGTGTGGGCGTCGCGGGTGTAAAGATTAATTTGTTTATTTTATTTGTAGTTTAGTGTTTTTTTTCCATGTCTGGTTTCCTTTCGCGTGTGTGTGGGTTCTCTAAATTTATTTATTACTTTATTAAATTTAATCCTCCGAACTGTTGTGTATGCTGCTGCTGCTGCTGTCCCAGGACTCTCAACATTACACATCCTGGAACTTCGACAGACGTGCTCGCAAGTCCATGTTCTCCTGTTTCAGCTGCTCCACCTCCTGATGTAATGTTGAATTCTAGAAAACATAAATCAAATTAGACTTAGAGTCCTTTATAGAGGATTCTCGGTTACCTCCTTCTCCAAGTAGCGGGCACGCATCGCTATCTGGTTCTCCTTCTGGCGTCGGGCATCTCGGGAACGCTTGGCCGCAATGTTGTTCTTTCGCCGACGGGCCCAGTACTTGTCGTCCTTGAGCTCGTCTGGAACGAATTGTTTGCGTGACTTTTTAATCATCGGCTGCGGCTTGAGCTCCTCATCGGAGAAGGCTCGCGTGCGCGGATCAAAGTCGCGCCCCGACGATGCGAATGAAAATGCTGGAATATCAAATACTAAATGTTAACAATGTTTCACACACTGTTCGTGCTAAATTAAATCATAAAGTGAGCGGGAAAATAGTTAAACAAAAAAGAAAACAAATCAAACCTACAATCGATCTTTGAATTTATCGATATCGATTTTAGCACACAAATTGGAATCGACAACTTTTAACATTTAGCATTTGATATCAAGAGAATTTTCGATAACAGCCAGAGATCTCTTTGAATTTCTAGAGAGATCTGACTCGAGAGTATATTGCGGCTTAGAGGATAAAGGGGTTTTTGGTTTTGAGTGTCCTTTCCATTTGTGTGGCAAAATCGAAAACAGAAATCAAATTCAAATCGGAATTGGGATGGGGTGGGGAATAAGGATCCTTTGTGTGTTTTCTACTCACTTGACTCGGCCGGCGAGGGCGGATTTAGCGTATCGGGACTGATGCAATCCGATGGCGATGGCGAGCGTTCACGTTTTGTGGTTATATGACCGAGACCAAGCGACAGACCGGCTGCGTGTCCCAGGGAGTCCGAGCGGTGGCCCAGGCCACTCGAGTGTCCTAAGTGGGTGCCTGGGAGTCCGTCCGGTATATTGTTCTCCGACAGGAACTCATCCAAATCGGCATACTAAGGTGGGGAGAATAACGGGAGTGAGTAAACGCTTTTGTTATCGGCAGACGCCATTTTGTTTTTCTGTTTTTCTTGTATTAGTTACACACACACATACACACACACGTATTCAAACAGAATGATGAGAATACAATTCTCGCACTAGAAAGCCATTTTGGGTTAACTCAGATGGTCAGCTGGCAATTGTGTTAAATGTGAAGTGACTGTACTTCGTGTGTTTGTGTGTGTGTGTAGGCATTCGATTACATTGATAGACGCAGCCACTACGCAGCGATGAAATGATACTAACTTGTGTTACCTTGAGGTCAGCATCGTAGGGCAGAGCCTTGTCCCACAAGTTGGGACCGAGAAACGCGGTCTGCGCCTCGACGTTCCAAATGTCGCCCTCCTCTTTGTATTTGTCATCTGGACAGATGATCTCTTTGCTATTCGATGTGGATTTGCCTGGAAAAAAAAGAACACCACAAAATTACTCATGACCGTCAATTTCTTAAGTCAGCTGATAAGGAGGCGCCTAACGAAACGATAAGTGGGTCAATCGATTGTTATCGTTATCATTTATTTATGGGGATTCTATGACAAAGTTTATGGCCTGGTTGGGGCCTTTTTCATTTCCGCATTGACGGGGGAAAACTCGCATTGGAAATGCAAAGCAAAGCCGCAAATGCAAAACGAGAGACCCCAAAAAATCACACAAACACACACAAATAAAATGCCAGGAAGCAAAGACGCCAAAAAGCGAAAGTGAAATTTCAGCTTTCGACTGATTTTTATCAGCTTTGCTGCCCCAGCCAAGCGAAAAACTCACTCAACTCGGCCGCACACTCAGAAAAGCTCCTGCGGCGCCGACGCCTCAGCCGACGCTGCGCCTGCGCCTGCGCAGCTGAGCGTGGCTTCTTCTGGCCGAGGCTCTTTTCATTTCTTGCACACACAAAAAAAAAAAGCCAACTAAAATTCAAACGAGTTTGGTCGACGGCAACGGCAACAAAACCCGTTGGAGCGGCTTTGGGTCTCCGGCGGTTTCCGCTTTCTTATTCACTCTCACTTTCATTTGCGGACTTTTTTCGCTTCTTTCTTTTTCGTCTTTCTCTTTCTCTTTTCGCTGGCTGGCTGGCTCGGCTCTTACCAACTATTGCGAAATTTTATGCCGTGTTGTGATTTTCCCCCGCCAGGCAGTCGGTCGGTCTCTCCGCCTTTGGAATGAAGTAATCGCTTTTCTTTTTATTGCTGGCGGTAAGTGAAATGCTGGTCGGTGTGTGTGGCGTATGAAGTAATAGAGGAAAAATTGGATCGGGTGGGGGGAGATTTCCACGCAGACTCCGAGAGGAGGCCAGGCAGATTTACGGCCTGGGAAGAGCCGGCGGGCAAAAAACAAATATAAGACAAAAACGCACGGGAAGCAAAAAAACAAAACGAACGAGAAATTTACCGTTTGCTTTGCAAATGAAACCCAAAAACGGTGATTTCCTGCCTGCAAACAAAAAAAAAAGAAGAGAAGAAAAAAAATGAAGAAAAATTGGACTGGATTGTTTTGATTTTGGCAACGAATAACGGTAAAAGTAACACAAGAAATGCAAATGCAAAATGCAAAACCAAAAAGCAAAAAAGCACAAAATGAACACAACAAAGAACAAAATCCAAAAAGGATCGCCCCAAAAAATCTTCGCTTTACTTTTACTTTTATTTCACTTTCACTGTTGATAACGACCTGGGAATCTGGAGCACCCAGCCGGGTTTATTTTTAGACCTCAACCCAAAAAAAAAAAATTCGTATACGAGAAACCGGCCCAAAAAAATGCCAAGCGACTGCGCAGCCGCGCCCGCCGATGCGTGCCAGATTTTCTGTCTCTTTCTGGCGCCGTTGCCATTTTGTTAACTGGGTCAGCTGCGGTGGATTTTCGGGTGAGCTTATCTGGCACTCATTAAATCTTCTTTTGGCCCGCCGAGTTTCTCGCTGGCAATTAAACTAATTTGCATAATTTTCGTGATCACCTCCGCAAAAAATAAAAAACACACAGCGATTCCCATTTCACTTTCATTAGAAACTCAGACGAAGACAATCGGACAGATGGGCAGACAGTTGGACAGTTTTCTGGGCCTACGACAACACAGCCAAAAATTCGCTGTGAATTTTGGGTGAAAATCAGGGGCGGTCCGTCGGGGAGACCTTTGTTCAGTTTTTGTGATTATTTCTATAAATTTTAGTCGTCGTTGTTGCTGGTGTTGTTGTTGTTGTTGGTGGCTGTCTTTTGTTGTGTTAATGGCCACATTTTTAGTGGACCATAGCGTAGGTTTTTTTTTTAAATGCGGAATTAAACTTTCACTTTTTCTTTTAGTCCGAAAGTCAAATAGTCAGATACGAAATGCGGTTTTAAATTCATTTTTCGTTTCTTTATGATCTCCTCCGAAATGTCTTTTTCTCCATTTAGCCTACAGAGATCCAAGGAGAAACGATGAACACCTCATGTTCCAAAATTCAAAATAGGAGCTGGCATAAGATTTTCCATATTGGGAAGGGTCACTTTCTTGGGAAGAAAGAAACAAAAACGAAGGCTAGAAAAGGGCAGAGAGAGTGGGAGAAAAACGACAAGGAGCTGAAGTCTTGTCAAAATTCTTGATGTATAGAGAAAGATTTCCTTTAGAGGAAGATTTGATATTAAAGAATTTGCACTCTTCATAGTCTTTCTTTAGGATTCATAAGATCCAAATTACCAGATGACCCAGATGAGAAATTGGTTTTTATCGGAGAAAAGTTAATATCTCAGGAGGGTTTTGTTTCCAAGTCTCAGGAGTGAGAAAAGTTTTGATTTTTTCGGAGAATAGTTGATATCTGGCGACAGTATTGCTTCGAAGATCCAGAAATGGCAATAAAGGTATTTTTGAGAATAGTTAATATCTGGGAACAATTTGGTTTCCAAGATCCAGGGACAGAAATTAAGGTACTTCTGAAAATAGTTCATATTTTGGGACGGTTATGTTTCCAATATCCAGGAATAAGAAAAAGTTTGATTCTTTGAGAATAGTTAATGTCTCGGGACGGTTTTGTTTCAATCTGAACAAATTTATATTAATTAGTAGAGTTGCACCTCTCTAATGTTCTGTAGGATCATTTTGAAGACTTTTTTAGGCTCTTTTTTTTAAATTCAAACTATTAGAAACTAACAATTTTACAGATTTCCAATACCTCCAAATTACCTTCACAAATCCTTATAAAATCAACATCTGATAGCCTTTATGCTCCTTAAGATCCTAACACAAATAAATAGGTTTCAGTATAAGTTAAGTACTAAGAGATAAATGGAACAGAATCTGTCTAGGAATCTCTGAAATTTTTTAAAGAAATTTATTGAAGAAAACCAGACCATAGGGAAGTTTTATGTTAAGTTGCTCTTTAAATTCGTTTGGGATATGATATTAAGATAAAATTTGAACACAAAACTTTATCACGTTTTGAAGAAACTCAAGAAAAAAAATTAAAGAAATATTTCTTGTCAAAATTTGTGGTTGTGGTTTATCCAAAATATTATATATGCAATATCCCTTCCATTTCTTAAGTTTTTGATAGGTAAATATTAAGTCTTATTAATTTTTCTGTCCTTGTGTTTGAAACTTTGAGAACTCTTCCCTCAAATAGAGAAAGAAATATTTGGGAATAATTTTTAACATCCTAACTTTATAATAGCTTTATAAACCATAAACCTGAGGTCGTTTTGAGAGATTTTCAAGGGCTCTTTGTGCCCCCCGACCCCCTCTCCATGTCAGTCTTGAAAAGTGAGAGTGAGAAACTCTGGTGATCCCCAGCTACCTCAACTTTTACCAGGCCCCCTTTCTGGGTCTGCGGGGCTCCAAAACAAGTTCTGTGCTTTGACGTAAGCCAGCGTAAAACCCGAAAACGAAAACCCGTTTGGGTCTTCTGACCGCCGCCGTTCCACTTTCAGAAGCCCGCGTAGAACCTCCGCGGAGCCGTGACATTGACACTGGCGGAGACCCCGGCGAGTGGCGACTAGAATGCCAATGAGTGGGTCAGCGAGAGCGGCAGGAATTTTTCCAGAAGCCAGAGATTGAAAATTATGCAATTCAACGGTTCGGCCGGCGCAATCGCGGCTCAATTTACGTTTTTATTTTTTGTTTCTTTTCTTCTTTTTTTGCATTCGAGAGTTTGAAGCCGACGGGCACGTACAGCGGAGCGTTGTTGTCGGTCGGGCCAGCGGTTGTTGTTGTTGGTGTTACCCGCCCCTTTCACCTGTCCGTCGGTGTGGCTTGATTGTGTGAAGCGGACGGAGCCACAGACGACGGCATCGGCGGTGGCGCATGCGTCGCATTTTCGCGCGATGGCGCAACTCCCGCGGTTGCCGTTGTTGCTGTTGCTGTTACCGTTGTTGTTGCTGTTGTTGTTTGTGTTACTGTCGCTGGTTGCTTGTATTACATCGTCGTACTCTTTTATGGCTTTTATTTATGCTATGTTGATACTGGTTTCCATTGTTGCCGCTGCTGCCGCTGCTCGAGTGCAGAAAGTGTAACACTTTCGATTGTTGTTTGCTTTTGTTGTTGCTGCTGTCGCCGTTGTTGTTGCTGTTGGTGTTGGTGTTACTGTTGCTTGCATTCATTCCGGGCTCATTTACATAGAGCATGTCTGATGGGGGTTTTTATTTTTATGGACAATTTCGCGCTCTCTTGCAAAATTAATTACGTGTGGGAAAATGCGCGCCAAAAGGTTTTCCTCGATTTCCTGGTCACCCCAACTCATCGATAATCTATCAATCAATTATCGATTGGCGTTTGCTTTCGCAACAATTCAGCTGGCCACGCCCCACGACACAATTTCCAGCCAAAAATCCCATTAGCCCAATTTGAAAACCCGGCGAGTTAATTGCCAAGCAAAAATAAACAAGGAAGCCCACAAAAAAAAAACGCGATCGCTGCGAAAATTATAAAGTTGCCTTGCCCAAATCGCCAGCCGAGTAGCCCAAATCGAGATGGAAAATCAATCAGAGCGCAGGGGGAAATGCTTCTGGTCTGAGTTTTCCAGGTTGCGTGTGCCAGGCGATCGCTGGCCGCTTTCACTGGGGTAGAGACGCTGGCTTTTCTCACCTAACCGAGGGGCGGGGGGACAGACATTGTTGCCGTCTTCTTTGTGGCCATTCGCACGTTTACCGTTGCGGCGCCGCCAAGCAGCCAGCAATCCAGCGATTGCGCAACACTTTCCGCCTGCACGTAGACCCGCCGGCCCCGCGCCTGCGCCAATTGGCAGCAATCTTCGTGGCCATCCGCAGCGCGGCGGCACTGCCAGCAGCACTTTGATTGAAGTAACTGTAATACGTTGCAATTTGGCAGGCCGCGTATCTGGGTGAGTGTGTGAGGCGTTCGGCGCGCGTTTTTTTCTGTTCCACTTGCCAATTTGTCTTTTTGACATGTTTTTGCATTTGCTCGCAAATGCATTTTCGAAATGCTCGGATCGCCGCTTTTCAATTTCAAGTAATTGATAAATTTTTCAACCCATTGGCACGCAAGGAAGTCAACTCGCCAGGCAAAAGAAGATACAAGTACCAATTCACCCCCCTCCACCCTCCGCCCAACCAACTCATTCATCCATATGCAAGTCGTTTTATATTCCACTCGCAAGTGTTGAATTCGCCATGCTAATTGAGAGTTACGAGGCCAGGCAGTTTAGATAAGCAACGGGCTATTATTTTAAGGGGTAGGAGGGAAAAAGTGCACTTGCGGACATGCGGAGAAAAATGAAATAAAGTGTTAAAAGTTGGCCTAATGCGGGACTGGAAATTCACTGGATCAATTATATAAAGGATCCCAAAAGCTTAGAAGGAAAGTGGAGCAATCTCTGCTCTCTACTTTGAAGATATAGGTGACGAATATTAACTCCTGTTATAGGATTTGTCTGTCGTCAGTTCAGTTTATTAACTTTAATCTGAACAATTTCAAAGGCAAGCAAAAGAAAGAGGTTTCGGTTCCGTAACGTTTTTCGGAGCACCGGGAAGAATGCCCTTAAGGAAAGTAAATTGAGAGAGACTAATCTGAAATTGTTCCCAGAATAGGAACTTCTTCTTCTTACTTCTTTTAATTTCCTTTGGTTTTTGCAGAGAGAGGGAAAGAAACTTAAGGCAAGAAAATTGAGGAACGTTAAGGAAAGTACATTTAAAGACACTACTCTGAAGTTGTTCCCCCAATAGAAACAATTTGTACTTATTTTATTTACTATGATTTTAAATGAGGGAATTTATAAAGAAGAAAGAAACTTAAGAATATAAAATGGGATACCGTTAAGGAAATTCAATTAAAAGACTCCGCTCTAAAGTTCCCTTCAGAATAGGGATTATTATTATTTAATTATCTGTGATTCCTATCAAGGGAATTTTAAAGAGAAACTTAAGGAAAGAAATTTGATAATATTAACTGAATTAATCAAGTAAAAAGAAATATTCCCAACGTGAAATAAATACACAAATACCTTTGGACAAAGAAATATAACTTTTAAAGCGAAGAAAGAAAGAATTGAAGGATTTGAAAGAAAGATGAACGCTTAAAAATTGGACTATCAATGTGATTTATACTAATGGAAACTGAACTAAAATGCATAACAAGGTTGAAGTGGAAAAGGAAAGGGAATTTTTGGGGGCACAAATAAATAAGAAAGACAAAATTGATAAGGCAGAAGAAAAAGACTACAAGTTCCCCCAAAATTTTCATAAAGAACACTTAACGCAATTTCTAAGGCAATCAATCTGCGAAGCTTAAACTGACAGATTCTGCAAAATCCTCAAACAAAGGGAACCAAACCGCTTTAATTCCTCTCCCCCTTCCCCTTTCTCTGTATAGATTCCTCTATTTTTGGCTTATTGAAAGCAAAACCCACGACTCAATTTAAATTTTCTATTCATCTTCTCTTAATTTACCACAAAATTCAAAACGATGAATGATTTTTAATTTAATTTTAGACACCCCAAGCGAAAATCGTCATCGGTGGAGCTTTTCTCTCCGAAAGATCTCGAATTCCCTTGGGCTGTAATTTATGAACCAAACTGTCCCGCAGAAACCGTAGACCCCCAGAGAGAATCTGAGATGACTTAATTACCCGCTTTCTATTCGGATTGTGGACCAATTTGGTCATCGCCGGGCGAAACTTTCGCATGAGAGATCCCCAAACAATTCTATGACTTAATCTGGGAGACAGGAATCGATGGGATCGAAGGGAATTGGAGTTCCCGAGAAATTGAAATAATTTCCTGAAATTTTATGCGCATTTTTGGTTGACAGAAACTTTCCAATAAATGGAGTTGATCGTGGACTTGAAATTTGACATTTTTCGTTGCCGTTGTTGTTGTTTTTGTAATTTTGTTGTGTGATAAAAAATTCCCACTCTATTAAGAAGAAGCAGCACGAAATACCCCCCGAAAATTAACAACGGCGAAACAACAACCGAAATGAAAGAAAGAAACGAATTTAAAAACTGCCGAAAAAGTGAAAGTTAATTTTTGTCTGATGTTGCTAAGCCGGCAGAGCGAGCCAGACCGACCGATCGACGTTGACGTCAACAGCGGCAGCGACGCCAACAGCGACGCTTCAATGAAAGTAAAAACGCATTTTCGGGGCAGGTAAACGAGGCCCCCGAAAATTACAATCATATGGATTTTGTCAACGACAGATCGGCTGGGCTTATTTCTTTATCTGTCTGGCTGATAAGAAAATGGCCAACACAAAAGGCCCAAGAGCCGCAGGGCCCAAAGTGGAGTTGGTTTTTTGGAAAGCACCCCGCCGAAACGAAAGTTGTCGGCCAATGTCGTCGGGCCAGGCCAGCGGCGACGTCGGCAGCGGCCCTTGGAGGAGACTGAAAGCAAAAGTGATTGTGGCCAAAAGGTGTTTTTTTTCTTTTCGACTCCCAAAGTTTCCTGAGTTGCGGTTGTTGCTGTTGTTGTTTTGAAAGTTGAAATGGCCAAGAGGTGGCCGCCGCGTCTTTGGGGCCCACGGAAATGTCAACAGAAGAAAAGCAAAATTAAAAAGGAAATCCCAATCGATTTAAGCCGCTGTCAGGGCTCATCGGGCGTGTCTATCAAATGACCGGGAAGTGTTGCCCTCAAGGCCGCGAAGAGGGGGGGAATTTACCGTTCAAATAGTTGGCATGTTGCTTCCACAGCTGCTGCACTTGGAATTGCGTCCAGCGATTGTTGTCGTCGCCAGAACTGTTGTTGTTGCCGCTGTTATTGTTGTTGTTGCTGGTGGTGTTGTTGTTGTTGTTGGCGGTGGCATTGGGGGCAGCATTAGTGCCCATCACACCCACCAAACTGTTGACCAAACTATTCTCATGCGCCTGTTGCTGCTGGGCCATTGTTGCTGCCGTGTTGCCGGTCGGAGCCACAGCAGCAACAGCCGCTGCAGCAGCGGCCGCAGCAGCAGCAGCCGCCGTCAAATTGGCATTTGGTGTTGCTGGATTGTTGTTGTTGTTGTTGATTAAGATATTGAGATTGTTGTGATTGAGTAAAGAGTTGTTGGCCGCATTGTTGTTGCCAGGATTGCCATTCCCCAGGCTCTGATTCGCATTGCCATTGGCCGTGTTGCTGCTGGCGGCCACGGCAGCCACCGCAGCCGCCGCATTCACATTCACATGGGCCAAATGCTGCAAGTGATGTTGCAGCAACTGCGTGGGCGGTGGCAGGCCGGCATTGCCATTTACATGGCCCACCGCATTGCCAGCCGTGTTGCCGCTTAGATTCTGCAGCAATTGTTGCTGCTGCTGCTGCACATGTTGCATGCTGCCGCCGCGCAACAAATTGTTGCCGTTGTTAGTGTTGCTGGCATTGTTCAGGTTGCCGTAGCCGTTGAGGCTGCTGAGCGGCGGCAACACGCCCGTCTGGCCCAGGTTGCCCAACAATTGTTGCTGCTGCTGTTGTTGCTGTTGCTGGTGCTGGACATTCTGCAGCAACTGAAGCTGTTGCTGCTGTTGTTGCTGCTGCTGGTGCAGGTTGTTCAAGGGTTGTTGCTGTTGCAGGGCCAACACAGGCGGTGGCATTTGATAGTCCATTCTCATGGTGGGTGGTTAGAATTTGTAGAAAGGGAATTTCGAGGGGAAATTTCAGGGGGATTTTTTTAAGACTTTTGCGCACTTTTCTTTAGGGTTGAGAAATTGTAACTGTTCTTGGTCAAAGGTTCAGCCCGCGGGCCCTCATTGCGGGCATTTCGCTCGCATTTTCGAACGGGGGCTTTTGCCTTTTGGCGCTCTGCGGGTTAGAAAAATTTAAAAACCCAACCGAACACACAACCGCGAAGCTTTTAATCACACACACGCGCGGGCGCACCAACAACAACAACAACAACAGCAGAGGCCTCAAAAGAATTCTAAACGATGTGCAAAAATTCTCGATCTGCTGCCTTTTTCTACTACTTTTTTCTGCTACTCTTTTTTGCTTTGCCTTTTTTCGTCTATTCTACTTTTTTGTTTGGTTTGTTTTGTGTGGCTGTTGTTGTTGTTGGCGGCGTTGTCAACTATTTGGCGAATGGGGGCGGCGGCAGCGGCGCTGGCGGCTTCTCGTTGAATGAGAAAAGTTTGACCTTGAAAAAAATTGCCCTGTCTTGCTGCTGCTGCTGCTGTTGTTGTTGTTGTTGCTGTCGCTGTTCTATTGTGGCTGTAATTGCAATTGTTTTCCCCGATTGTTGCTGTTGTTGTCGCCGAGCGAATCTCGCGTGCGCGATTTTTTTTTTGGTATTTTTTGTTTGCTTATTTGCTTTTATTTTGTGTATTATTCTTTGCCTGTTTTATTTGCCTGGCTAATTTCACGTTATTCACGTTTTCGGATCTTCTCAGAACCAAACACCAAATTCGGATCCCCAACTGACCGATCGAGAACACTGTGACAAAGGATCTGCTGCAGGGGGTTGGGGGCGCGCACAAGCAGAAAGTTCAAAGGTTCGCACGATGCGGATGCGCGGACTAACGGGACCTTTGCGCGTTGCGAGTGTGAAATTTTCGCCGTTAACCGAACCGGTGCCGCCGGACTGCGAACGTTGAGTGAGCGCGCGCGTTTCATGCAAACCCAACGCAGCCCCCCCGAAAAAAAAAAAATCAACCGACAATAAGACAGTGAGCCACCCCCTCCCCTCCCGACAACCCTACGCACCGTTGGTCGTCGGCAAGCTGAGCTGTCGGCGCAGAAACGAAGCCAAACTTGAAACCGAAAGCATAAAAACCGCAGAGAGATGACGGCAGCGACGTCGACGGCGGCAGCTAAACAAACAAGCCGACGCGACGCTCGCTTGTGTGTGTGTTTGCCTTCTCTTTTGGTTTTTTGCGCATTCTGCTGTTTACTTTCTTTCGCTCGTCGGCAACGACGAGAGCCGAGTGAGCGCCAGCGAGCCGAACGCCCCACCGACCGACGCCAAAGTTCGTGGGGCGGCCCACTGCACACGCGGAAGCGCCGGCCACCGGCAGCGCTGCCGCCACCGTTGATAGTTTTTCAACGTCGACTGCTCTGTCGCTGCCGCTGCCAGCGTCGCTGTGGTCGTCTTTGTTTTGAGTGGGCAAAGCGAGCGAAGCTTTTTTCCAACGAGTGGACTTTTGAGCGGCGCTTGGAAAGCTAATTGAGATCGTCTCCCCCCCTCCCCCTGTTAATTGGGCATGATAACAAACAATCACAAAACAGTTCTGTATGTGTGTGTGTGTGTGTTTGGGTGTGCGTGTGAGTTCAGCTTACCAACAACAAATGAACAGAGAAACAAAACGCCGCCGCCTCGCCTGTCTCACTGAGCGAGCGACGCGTACACAGAGCAAAAAAGTCGAGCTTCAAATTTGCTTACCTGCGGAAGAGAGAGACAAAAAAAGAGAACAAAATTAATAAAATGCAATCATCAAAGCGAAGGTCCACCCACCCGTGCAGTTCCCCAAAAGGTCAGCGCGCGGCCGCGGAAAATAAGCGAGGAGAATTTCCACCCACCCACAAACCCCCAGCTGGGCGGCTGCCGTGTTTGTAACGCCCACGGATCACACGACAGCGGGCAGCGCCTGCCCGTCACCTGATGCGGCGTGGGGGATCCCGACCACAACAAATCAACCTTTTCAATCCCAAAACTGAGCCGCCCCCCACCCCCTGGGGGCAGTCTTGTCAATGACATCGCGCTGGCCATTTAATCAGCCTAATTTCCATTGACCCGAGAGCCTTCGCTTTTTGGTCAGCTGGCCAAAATCTAATCAACGGAAATGCATAAAAAAAGGGCAAAGTGCCAGGCTCGCGATTTTCCCCTCACGGTGGGTGGGGGGTGGGGGTGAGTCAGTCGTCTGTCTGACTTTAAATTTCCAGAGCATTGCGAATCACATGTGATTATATGAATATTTATATAAATTATAAATTTTACGATCTATCAAATAATTTTCCAGTGAAAATTGATTTGCAAATGCGACAAACACGGGACAGACGGGACAGACGGGCAAACGGACAGTTGGACAGATGGACAGACGGCAGAACAATACTGGTTACGCAGTCGCCCCGTAAATAATTCAATTCAAGTCCATGGAAAGTGAAGACAAAAGTCCAAAGAAAGCGACCACAAAAGGGGTGAAAAAGAGAGGGGGGGGGGGAAGAGAGAGAGAGAGACAAGAATCGGGGTAAGAAGAAACTCAAATCGGTTTGAAATATAGACAAATCGTGTGCTTCATTTGCCTAATGCATTTAAACAGCTGATTATCAGGGTATAAAGGTGGATTTGCCATCCTCAACGACGCTGGAATACTCTTTTTTAAAGCAACTTTGCTTGGCCAAGGAAAAGAGTTTGAGAAAAGAACTAGAAAACGGCTGGTAAATAGAATTAATGGGAATTAAGCGAGTTCCCAAGATGGGAAACATTTAAAGTCCCTTAAATATTTCTATGAGAGAATGAAAAGATCTATAAATCATATATTGCTTATAAGGAAGTCTGGCCTTAAAAGACTAAGACAAAGGAATTTGATCTTTGTTTTAAAAACTATCACAAGATTCGTACAGATTAACAGATTTATATAATTTCATGATAAATCTAAGAACAAGTTCACTTTAAATCTTTAACAGATATATAATAGATTTATATCATTTCGTGACATATCCAAGTAAATTCAGTATATATATTCATATTCAGTGAAATATCGTTATAGACTTTTAGTGTTTTTTTCAAGAACCCTCGATTTTAAAGAATAAATAAAACTTCTTTTTCTTCTATTTTAATAGAACCATTGGGATAATTT
>JBAMCP010001302.1:0-24509 GCA_037075105.1 Lissocephala sabroskyi | reverse complement strand
GGACCAGAAATGTCCACTCGTGTTTCTCTTTTATAAACAAATGTTTTTATAATTATTTCTGGCTGCTTTCTGCAGTCTTCTAATATCCTGTACGGGGCTGGAATTAAATGAACAATCTGATAGATATTGTATGAGGAATAAACGTTAAGAAGATCGGATTGACACAAGTTGGCAGGAACACGCAACCACGAAAAAAAAAACAACGACGCACTTCGAAAACCCGCGCAATTTTCCGCGTTTGCTTAAAAAAAACGTTTATTAATTGTTTCACACGCTTGTTGAATTTGAATCCAAAGCTACGACCTCCCACTCAGTAGGCATTTTGACTTCTTGGCCTTCCTGATATTCCTGCATTTGCACTTCCTTGAGAACATCCAAGATTTTCCACTTTGCCTGGGAAAACAATTTTTGGCTTTTCAACTGATGCAAATCGGCTTTTATGATTTCACAAAGATTATCAATTTGCATCGATTTGTTAATCATTGGGGATTTCATGAGATTCCTCTCCACCTCACCGCTGGACTGCTTGGAAGTAGGCAACTCCCAGATTCTCTCACTGCCCGAATCCATTCTATTTTTAGCTTCGCCAGAGACTTCGCCGGCTTTGCTCAGAAACCCAAAGTCCGGACAATCAAAAGGCTCCTTGTCCTTACCCCGCGTTAAGTTCAAATTCCACATATTCTGCATCACCTTGACCACCTGCTTGGCCTGCCCAAGTGGCAGCGTCTCGTCGACGGCCGCGGCGATTTCAGTCCAAATCTCTTCCTGGTGCTCGCTGTCCTCGAACTCCGGGCAGAGCGGATTCCACAGGCATTCGTGTTGCCGGTACAGCGAAACGAGTTTCACCACCAACTCCCGCTGGGTCAAGAGGGCAATGTACTTGGAGCGATCGCTTTCCCCGAGATCGAAGGCGACGGTTTGCTGCGGCGCCGGCGGATCCTTTTTGGCAAGTCTCCGCTTGAGATTTAAATAGCTCTGCTTAATGCTCCCGAGAAGCTTTAATTTAGGCATGATTCCATTGCTGGAAAGGCATGCATGACGTTGGAGAATTCCGGAAGAAAATGAATATTTATTGCCTTTAGCAAAGGCTTCTAGGATTCACAAAAAAGGAAACAAAATCCCTTCGTCTAGTCAGATTGGCCAATGAAGGCTGTGTTCTGGGCCCAGTGGACAAATTTCTTGTACACCGACTTCGGTTTCGCCGGCTTGGAACGAGCGTCAATCTCGGCGCGTGCCACTCCCAGAATCTGGTTCAGTTTCTTCTGCGTCTTCTTGCAGAGAACCTCGGGCAGTTTGTTGAGCTCCGTCCTCATCTGATCACAGAATGTATCAAGCTCGCAATTCTGCCCCGCAGCTTTCCGCTTCCTATTGGCCTTTGCTTTCGATTGCTTGGAGCACGACGGCGGTCCGACGACGTCGTCCTTGGAAGGTGTTAAGCTGGTCGGCGGAGCTGCGACCCCGTCAAGGTCACCTTCACTGAATTGGGGGGTGACCTGCGATGAACTGGGATTCAGGCTATTCGAACTCTGGGAGGCGCTGGGATCCTCTTCGAGCAGAAATCTAAATTCATCCAGCCATCTGAAGCTCGAGTTGAAGGCCACGCCCATTTTGTGATACGTCCTTAGGCTAGAAAACAGAAATAAGTCATTATTTTCAGTTTCAATTGAAGTTCTCTGTGCGCTTGCCGTTCGAATTCCAGGAGAGCTTGATTGTGTAGGGAGCGCATTTTGTCCTCTAATTCGGTGATATCAATTTGCTGGCCCAGTTGCTTGGCGATCCACGTCCAGAGGTGGTACTTTTTTGGCCAATTGCCGAACTCCGGATTGAACTCGTTCCAGAGACATTCGTGGCCAGCGTAGAAGCGGATGAGGGTGCGGGCATTGTCGTCGTGGGATAAAATGCTGTCCAGATCGGCTATTGGTTTTGGTTGGCGGCTTTTTTTATGCCGGGCGGTACGTGCAGTGGTCTTTTTCATTTTCTACTGAATTATTTTGAGAGTTTTTTAGGGCCAAATAGAAATATTCAGGAGCATTGTGTGCTTTGTTACCCACGCCTCTGAAGGAGAAATTTAATTACTTATTTCAAGCTTTACACTTCAATTTACAATCTCAAAACATTCAAGCTTTATATTAAATAGAGAAAAATTATTTAGACGTGGTAATTTTATATATCGATTCTTTTTCAAATATCTCTTTTTCTCGCGCTCAAGGAAATACAACCCTGGGCAGCCAAACGTTTTTCAACACTAGTAGATTGTTTTGGTTTCGGCAACGTGCAGATTTTAATTTATAGTGGGGGAATTTATTAAAATTAAGTTTTCAAAATGCCTTCGCGTTCGAATAAGCCGAAATTATCACGCGGTGTGCTGGACATGAAGTTCATGCAGCGCACTAAAGTGAAGGTGGCCAAGGAGGCCGATGACGAACAGAGCCGCGCTCTCTACTCCAACGAAATCAGCGAAAAAATGCTCAACAGCAACTCAAACTTCATCATAGAGCCCAGCTACTCCATCTGTGCGGGCCTCATAGACGGCCGCCTCAGTTTCCGCGGCATGAATCCCGAGCTGGAGCGATACATAGCCGCGGAACAGGCGGAAAAGGCCAGCCGAGTGCAACACGAGCAACCGAAGGAAGTCACAGACCAGGAAATGGCCGAGGCCTACCATGCAAACAAGGCGCCAGGAGCCAGCAAAACCATCCAGAAAAAGTTCGCCACAAAGAACGAGTTCAAGCGGACAAAGTTTTCCAAAAAGAATCCGCAATTCAAGAAGCCAAATCCGGACGAGTAACCTTTAGCTTCGTTATTTTAGATTTACAAACTGACTTAGTCTTTAACGCTCTTAACTGAAATATAATAACTTCAACCTGATACTTGCGATTGCTGCTTGACCGCCTGAAGGGCATAGCACATCTGGGTGGAGTTGATCCAACGCCAAGTGTTCCGCCAGAAGTCGTAGGTGCTCCCATTCACCAGCACCGTCTGGCAATCCACTGCAAATAGAATCAACTTTCAGTTGGCAGTCAATTTGCATGGTTTATAAACTTACTGGTGTCCAGGATGCGTTGCACGTCCAAGGGCGAAATCATTTTGTCCCAATGATGAGTTCCCTTGGGGGCAATGTCCAGCACATATTCACCGATCACCACTCCGCCCAGCCACATGGGCAGGGTCTTGTTTAGGGTTGTGATGAACAGAGAGCCGCCTGGCTTGAGAGCTCGAGTGCAGGCCGCTAGCAGCGCCACCTTGTCGTCCACATGCTCAATTACTTCGGATATAATCACAGCATCGTAGGCCTCCAGATTGGCTTTGGCATGCAGCTCGGCCGATTCTGTTTTGTACTCGATGCGGGCGCAGAGCTCGGGGCTGCGCTCAGTCAAATGGGTGCGAGCGGCATCGATCAGTTTCTCGCCCAGGTCTATGCCGGTTACACAGGCACCCAGGCGGGCAAGTTGCTCTGTTAAGATGCCACCGCCGCAGCCCACTTCCAGGAGTCGCTGCTCCTTCAAAACGTTGGTGGTATTTACATAACGCGGCTCCACATTACCGCGCGCCACAATGCCGTCTCGTATGAAAGGCACCCTGTGAATGCTTTATATAATTAAAAGGTATAAATAAATAAATGTTTTCCTTACCTAATGGCATTGAGGGCATGCAAGGCCTTCATGGAACCACCAGGTGACCACCAGTCGGCCGCCTGCTCTTCATGGTGTTTCACCTCTTGCTCTGTGTTCACCGAAGTGTGGGTGCGCACTTGGGCACGCCTTAGGAGGCTGAAAAAGCAACAAAAGCTTAGTTATTCTTTAAAACTTGAATTTAATTGGCTTAAAATACCGGCTAGAGAGTAATGAACTGCGCAGCATTTTGTTCAAAACAAAAACAGCTGATTGGAAACTGATGACGATAAATGGCCAAAGCAGCTCGATAAAAATATGATTAAGTGTGTTTAATTTCTGTTAAAAATTTAATAGTAAAATGTATGTGATTTTTTGCCAAGAGTTTACAAGAAATTTGATTCAATTTAAATAATTAGTGTTTATTTATTAAGGAGTAAACAAGATGTTATCGAGATGCAACCCTGTGCCAGCCCATTGAGCGCTAAGAGAGCGCCACAAAGAGCGCGAAATAACAAAAACAAATGAAGCCCGAGCTTTTTGCCGATCGCAGCAGAATTTATCAAACAGTTATTTCAAAGTATTCACAAGTGTCATTTGCACAAAATGCATGCATACAAACCGCTAGATGACGAAGACGATGTCGAGCAAGCGTCACCAAGGAACCCACCCGAAGCGGCGCAGGCCTCAAATGCCCATGCCCTGCAAATGCTTTTGCTGCTGTTCCTATTACTTTTATTCTTCGCTGGCTCAGTATTCCAACCCCGACCGATCGCGTTACGCAGCCACCAGGTGTATGATTACGCGTCGCGCGATGATAACACCTACGATTGTGATATTCAACTGGTAGAATCGATACCCCTGGGCCTGTCCTTCCCCGCCAATAGTCCAAAGTTCCTGAGCACCTTCAAGGCCTGGCAGCAGTTATTAGACGCCGCCAATAAGACCCTGGACATAGGCTCCCTCTACTGGACCTTAAGGGGCGAGGATACCGGCATTAACCACACCAGCGCCCAGCCGGGCGAGGCCATCTTCAAGCGCTTATTGGAGAACGGCAATCGGGCTGATCCCCATAAGCTGAAGATTCGCATAGCCCAAAGCGAACCCTCCCACCTATCGCCGGACATGGACACCAAGATCCTAGCAGAATACAATGCCGCCGAAGTGGTCTCAGTAAACTTCCCCAAGTATTTGGGCGGCGGCGTGCTCCACACTAAGCTGTGGATTGTGGACGACAAGCATTTCTACCTCGGCAGCGCCAACATGGACTGGCGTTCCCTCACCCAAGTCAAAGAGCTTGGAGTCCTGGCCCAGAACTGCCCCCAGCTGACCGCCGATCTGGCCAAGATCTTCAAGGCCTATTGGTATTTGGGCAACGACAACAGCGGCCAAATCCCCCGCTGGTCCTGGGAATACTCCACCAACTACAACGTCGACCAGCCGATGCTCCTCAACATCAACAGAAGCTACACCATGCAGGGCTACCTGTCCAGCTCGCCGCCGCCGCTCTCGGCCAGCGGCAGGACCCACGATCTCGATGCGATACTCAATGCCATCGACACGGCCGTCCAGTTCATCCACATCTCCGTGATGGACTACTACCCGCTGATCATCTACGGCCCCAAAATTCAGTACTGGCCGTACATCGACACGGCCATTCGCAAGGCGGCCGTGGAGCGCGGGGTGTCGGTGAAAATGCTGATCTCCTGGTGGAGCCACTCCGATGCCAGCGAGGACAACTACCTGCGCTCGCTCAAGGATCTCTCCATGCAGAAGCGCCAGCGCATAGACATACAAATTGTGAGTGATCCTCGAATCGAAAAGAAATCAAATTCAATAAGCAAATCCTTTCCAGCGCCGGTTTATTGTGCCAGCCGATGAGGACCAGAAAAGGATACCCTTTGGCCGGGTCAACCACAACAAGTACATGGTCACGGACATGCAGGCTTATATAGGAACCTCGAACTGGTCCGGCGACTACTTCACCGACACGGCCGGCATTGCTTTGGTGCTCAAGGACACGCTGGCCAGCTCCCAAGGGCGTTCAATGCGCCAGCAGCTCCAGGAGATTTTCGAACGCGACTGGTCGAGTCCGTATGCCCATGAAATGCAAGCGTAGCCGCGGATTTCATATAGAGTCGTATATTATTTGTTGTTTAGTTGCTGCGATTAAAGTGCGTTAAATTCAAATTACGGGCTTTGTAGGATCGGTCGATCATATTGTACTGTGAATACTTCCAACTTATGGGTCTAGGAATAACTTCTTAGGTTAGTGAGGAACCGTCGCGGGCCCTGAGAATCGTTTCATTTGAAAACCGCAGAGCTACCGCCCCGCTTCTGGAAATTGTTCGCGGCTATGCTCTTCTCGATGGCCTCGTTCAGGTCCGGCACCTGGGCCGTCAGCGTGCTGTAAATCAAAAACAGGCAACGGGCATCCAGGGCTAGAAATCAACAAGATTAGATAAACTAAACTTCTAAAGGACTTTAGCGCCTTACCCGCATATAAAATCTGTTCTCGTCTTAACGGCCGGTTGGCCCAATTGGAGCATTGATTGGTCTTGTCCAGCTGCTTGCCCAGGCACAGCAGCGTGAGATCCGTGAGGGCCGTGCCCAGCTGCAGGATCTTGCCGTAGGGCAGCTCCAGCTCCGGCCGCGACTTGCGCAGCTCCAGCCAGAGCGTGCGCAGGTCCAGGTAATGCGAGGGCACCTGCAGCCGCAGCTGGAGCGGCAGCCAGCGCTGCAGCATCATCAGGTCGCCCAGCATCGAGAAGCCCACCTTGAGGATCTTGTCGTTGTTGAAGACCCGCGAGCCCAGCGTGCGCCAGTGGTCGAGCTGGCCAGCCAGGCAATCGATTAGGTACACGTGGTTCGTGGTGGCCAGCTGCACCAGGCAGAGCTGGTTGTCCCCGCAGATGTTCTGCTTCCACTCCGAGTCCAGGAAGATGATATGCTGGCGCTTCAGCGTGCCTATCATGGCCTGGAACTCAGCGGCCGAGTCCACGATGGTCAGGCATTCGTCAGGCAAATCCAGGCTGAGAAAAGCCTGGGGCTTGGGGGCAGGGAGATTAGCCAGGCTGTGCGGGTCATTCAAGGTGGCGGGGTAGTCTTCGGTTATGAAGGATTTGATTTGATATGGACAATCCGTGGGGCTCAACTGGAAGTCTTTGTACCAAAAGATGGCCTCGTTCAAGGCCTCGGCGGTGGCCACGTAGTTCACGAAATCCCTGCAGATGTCCTGGTTGTAGGCATGCTCGCGCACCAGCTCGCGGAAAGCCTCCTTGGCAATGCGCGACTTGTCGTACTCGCGGAACAAGTAATGCAAATAGCCGCAGGTTTTGGTCAATTTGTAGTTCGGCGTCACCGAGTCGTCGAAATTAAATTTCTTGGCCAAGCGGCCCACCACCTTGGAAATGTGGCGGTAGGTCAACAACTGATGATTGATGGCCAGATTCTTGTACCTGCTGAAAGTCCACATTGTTAAATATACAAAAGGATATTTTGTGACTCCACTTACTCCATCACCGACTCGCACATCTGGGCCACAGACTTCGAGGGATGCAGCAGGGAGTCGAGAAACTTGACCAGCGGCAAGCGCTGATTAACCGCCTTGTCCAGGTACTCCTCGGCCAGGTTGAGCTTCTCCTCGGCTATGAGGGGGAAGGCCAGGTCGAGGGCATCGAATTCATGGGTCAGATTGAGGTGGATGGCCCAATGGGCCACCTCCTTGTAGTGGCTGTCGGTCAGCAGCTCCCTGAGCTTGGGCAACAGCAGGTCCTTGATTTGCTCCAGGCGGTAGGCGTTGATCATGGCCACGGCCAGGGCGTTGAGGCCGGACTTCTTGATGAAATTAAATGCCGCCATTCTGGTGTTGTCATCACAGTTCTCACTGATGTGCGGCTTCTCGGAGTGGAGCTTGCACACCGTGTCCAGGACGAAGTGGGAAAGGGATCGGGTTTTGATGTTGCTGGAATCGGGGCAGTTGGCGAAGAACTGTAGGGCCAGGACGAGTGGGTAATCGTGCTGCATCAATATGATTCGTAGGTCGCGGCGCAAGTAGGGCTGGTTACTTTTGTTGTACATATTCCAGTTTTCCTGGAATCTGGTGAAATGTTGCAGGAATTTGTCATTCAGAGTGGCGTCGAAGTTGCCGTTGATGCCAGCGTTGATGGTGATATCCTCGAGGCGGCGGATTCGGAGATCGTCGAGCTTTAATTCGAGTTCCTCTTCGGACTCATACCCAGCTGGGATGACCGAAATCGGAGGGCCTGCTGCCATGTTGGGGTTTAAAAAAACTAAATATAATAAAATGTAATTTGTGTGTAGTTTGTGTGGTTCAATTCGCTACTCGTTAGTTGTACTCGCTCCTTATCAGCACAGCTGATGGGGCCGATACACTATCGCGAATACACCGGCTAGGGTTGCCACGTCTCGGAATCAAAAGTGGACGTAGAAAAGAGCTAGCTCGACTCAATGTAACAATTTGTTTGGCAAATAAAGCACCACTTGAATTTAAAAATTGAATTCGATTTGTGAAAGATCCACAGCAAACGATATTCAATACAGGTATTGAATAAAAACATATTCAATTTTTGGTTAATTTATTGTCTTGTCCTTACATATTTTTAATAAATCCATTCGTTCCATTAAATCTAATCCATTCTGCTGTTTGATTTCTAAGAAATATTTAATAAGCTAATTAATGCATTTTCCGGCTAACACTTTAAAATAGCTAGATTGAGCAACATTTTCGGTGAGCTGGCAACTCTGCTGCAAGCACGTGTTGATACCGCGTTAGCCGACATTTGCGTGAGTTAAAATGAAGGTGGCTTCAAAAAAAGTAAAAACGCTGGCTAAAAAGCCCAAAAAAGAGGGTGTGAAAGTGAAAAAACTAAAACCCACAGAAGACGAGCTGCCGGCGAAAGTAAAAAAAGTTAAGAAGTCCGAAAAACAGACCGTTAAACAAAGCAAAAGTAAACCAGCCAAGCCAAGCAAATCCAAAAAGTCCAGCAGCTCCAAAAAAACACACCAAGAGGAACTCGAAGGCCTCAAGGACTTGGATCCCGAGTTCTACGACTTCCTCAAGAAAAATGACAAGAAACTCCTCGAGTTCAATATGCTGGACAGCGAGGACGACGAGTCCGACAACGAAGACGAGAAAATCCCAGCCCCCAAAACCAGCGACGACGAGGACGAAGATGACGAGGCCGAGCAGAAATATCACAAGCCAAACGAAGATCTTACCGTGGCCAGCGATGAGAGCGACTACGAAGACGAAGACCTCGACGAGGCCGAAGCCGGCGGCACCCAGAAAGTCACCCTAGCCCTCCTGCGCCAGTGGGAGCAGCAGCTGGCCAAGCCCAACGTGTCCATAGAATTAGTGCGCAAAGTCATCCAAGTCTTCAACTCCGCCCTGGCCAGCATCAGCGCCGACAGCGTCGACGGCGAGGGCAAGCTCCAGGCCAATGCCATGCCCTACAAGGTGGTCGGGGCCGCCGTCTTCAATGCCGTCATCCAGCTCTGCGTGCTCCACCTGCAGCCGGCCATTGTCCGAGTGCTGGGAGTCAAGCCAGACAGCTCGCTGCCCCTGCACAAGCACAAGAAGTGGGTGAAAGTGCGCGGCTGCCTGCGCTACTACCTGACCGATCTTATACGCCTGGTGGAGCAGGTTTCCAGCTCCAATATCCTCAACGTTTTGCTCAAGCATCTCCACCAGATGGCCGGCATGGTGGCCCCGTTCACAGCCCTCGGGAAAACCATACTCAAGCGGCTGATTGTGCTCTGGTCCACTGGCGATGAAACGGTGCGCGTGCTGGCCTTTCTGTGCATCCTGAAGATCACCCGGAAGCAGCAGTCCACCATGCTCAATCATGTCCTGAAGGCCATGTACATGGCCTACGTGCGCAACTCGAAGTTCGTGTCGCCCAACACGCTGCCGGGCATAAACTTCATGCGCCGCTCGCTGGTGGAGCTCTTCGCCTTGGACCTGAACGTGAGCTACCAACACGCCTTCCTCTACATCCGTCAGTTGGCCATACATCTGCGGAATGCCGTTATCCTTAAGAAAAAGGACAGTTTCCAGGCTGTGTACAATTGGCAGTATGTGAATTCGCTGCGCCTGTGGGCGGATCTGCTGGGGGCCACCACGAACCGCCCGCAGCTGCAGCCGCTGGTCTATCCGCTGGTCACCATCACCACGGGAGTGATCCGCCTGATACCCACGGCCCAGTACTTCCCGCTGCGGTTCCATTGCCTGCAGGCGCTTGTGTCGCTGGCCAAGGAGACGAACGTTTTCATACCCGTGCTGCCGCTGATTGTCGAGGTCCTGCGGAGCAACACCTTCAACCGCAAGCACACGGCCGTGTCCATGAAGCCGCAGGAGTTCACCTGCATCTTGAGGCTGAACAAGGCGCAGCTGGCGGAGAACGGCTTCCGGGACGAGGTCATCGAGCAGGTCTGCGGCCTGCTGCTGGAGTACTTGGCCCATGAGTCCTCCTCGCTGGCCTTCAGCGATCTGGTGGTGCCCACGGTCATGGCCCTCAAGGCGTATTTGAAGGTCTGCCGGAATGCCAACTACACGCGTAAGCTGAAGCAGCTGCTGGAGAGGATCCAGGAGAGCGGACGCTTCATCGAGCAGCAGCGCAGCAAGAGCGGCGTGGTTTTCGATCTGAAGGATGCCAAGGCCGTGCAGGCCTGGGAGCAGCAGGTGCGGAACAAGCGCACGCCGCTGGACATCTACTACGCCGGCTGGCTGAAGACGCACGAGATCAAGAAGCGGCGCCAGGCGGCCAAGACCGACGACATCAATGCGGACTACGATTTGCCCAAGCTGAAGCGGCCGGCCAAGTCGGGAGTCTCGGTGCGCAACGAGCAGGGCGAGGTGGAGTTGTTCCCGTCGGACTCGGAGGACGAGGGACAGGCCATTCCCGGCATTGAGTCGGAAGAAGAGGAACAGGACCAGCCCAGGCCGAAGAAGCAGAAGAAATCCAAGGAGGAGAAGAAGCAGAAGGCCGAGGAGGTTGTTGAGCCCGTGCCTGAATCCCCAGCCGATGATTATGACGAGTCCGGAGCAGCCGTCGACATTGTTAAGGACTTGGACTTAAATGACTGGTAGACGGACTTCTGGGCACTTAAAATATATTAAATTTACAATTTATAAACAACGCTCAACTTGCCATTGCGGGTCTACATGGGTTTCTTGGAGGGATCCTTGCCGGGTATGATTTCGTATTCGTCGTATTTGGGGAAGGTGCCAATTGTCTCGCCTTCTACCTGCTTGGGCAAAGCTTTGGGGTCCCGCTCCTTGGCGTAGGTGGCGTCCAGTTCGGCGGCATTGCGTTTCTTCATGTCCATGATTTGGAGGTTCTTGACGAGCTCTTCGCGAGTGGGTGGCTCCTGCCGTCGTCCTCGCAGCCAAGCCTCCCATTCGGCGGTGAGTTCTTGATCGAAGGCTTCCTTGTCCGCAGGCTCGAACCAACGCGACGCTTTGTGCTTGCCGATTGCCGGATTGGCGGCCATTTCGTAGTATTTGTTGCCATAATAATCCTCGCCGATAAGTTTGCCGCGTATTTGTCGCGGGCGCAGGGAGTTCTTGAAGTTCTGCCAAATAATGCCCACTAAGTCGCGCGTTGGCTTTTGTGCCATTTTCCCTAAAATTTAGTTAAATAAAAAAGTGAACAGTTGTTTTTCGATTGAGGTTAGAATCGATTTTTGTTATGACACAAGAAAATCAGCTGTTGGCGATTCTTACGCGCCAAGCCGCAAACAATATAAATCTGCAATCGATTGGCAAGCGGTTAAATCGATTACTGGCGCGCAAGCTGCGGAACCTGTGAACTTAATAAAACACGCGTTTAATTTTGTGCCATGTTTCTAACTATCTTCTAATTATGCTACTATTTTAAAACAGTGTAAATTTGTGCCGTGATTGAGGTAAAAGTTGATTTTTGTTATTAACAATTAAATCGATTGTTTGCGCGCCAAACCGCCACCGATTCAAATCTGCAAACGCCGCTCCAATGGCAGAGCATAGGGACTTTGCCAATCGCGCATGAAAATATCAAACAAATCTGTGCGTAGATTCTTCGTGCCGCTGCCAGCGCCCACATTTGCCAGAATTAAGCCAATACTTGTGGACCGGCTGAAAAACTCGCCTGACCAATTCGAGCTGCCGATGTAGGCGATTCCATCGGTAACCATAAAGGAGCTGCGGCTCACACGGCCAAAAGACAAACTCGGCGTTGGAATCACAAAGCGGCGCTAAGAAAAACAAAATTAATGGTTGAATAGGTTGTGAGAGAATCTTGCTTACGATTTCGATGTCGACGTGGTCGCGCACCATGGAGATTTCCTCGAGCGAACGCAGGAAGTGATCAGTGCCGGGATCGGAGTGCGCCCACCAGGAAACCAGCATTTTCACGGACACCCCGCGCTCCACGGCCGCCTTGCGAATGGCAGTGTCGATGTACGGCCAATACTGGACCTTGTCCGCCTCGACAATCAGCGGGTAGTAGTCCATCACAGAGATGTGGACAAATTTAACGGCAGTGTCGATGGCAGTGAGGATGGCTTCCAGGTCATAAGTCCTTGCTGTCGGCGATAAAGGAGCCGGCGAGCTGACAATATACGTGTGCATGGTGTAATTTCCATTTACTTTGGCCAGCATCGGTTGGCGGTGGCTGAATTTTGTGGCGTAGTCGTTGCCTTGGCTCCAGTGGGCATTGAAGATCTTGGCCACATCGGCAGTTAGTTGGGGGCAGTTCTGGGCCAAAACGCCCAGCTCTTTGGTTTGGGTGAACGAGCGCCAGTCCATGTTGGCGCTGCCCAGGAAGAAATGCTGGCCGTCCACAATCCACAGCTTCAGGTCGAAAATGCCGTTGTGCACGAGCTTCACCGGGGATAATTTGGCGGCCCCGTAGTTGGCGAAAATGTTGGCATCTGCATGGAGCGCGCTGTCCTGACTTTTGTTGAGGAGTATGCGAATGCGGAGCTTCGGCTGGCCGCCGTCGCCGTTGGAGAGCAGACGCTGGAACAGCAGCTCCCCTGGTTGGGTGCTGCTGTCGTTGACATCGATTCCCCGCAGGGTCCAGTAAGGCGCTGCGATGTCGACCGAGGACTTGGCCTTGCCCAGCAAGAGATTCCAGGCTTCGAAAGTGCTGAGGAATTGGGCACTCCCTGCCTCGCCTAAAGTGATGTTCAGTCCAGTGGGAATGGTTTCCACTAATCGAAGTTGGCAGGGCAACGGCACTGGGACGGGTTGGTTGCCATCGACGCGTTGGTGGATTGTTTCCCAAGGCGAGAGGAGCACCACAAATACGAGGCCGATTAAAATGCAAACTGGTATGAGGTAGCCGTGGCCACAGCACAGGCCTTGGGAGTCCTCGACTTCTACCTTGCAGCTAGGACGCCTGCAGCATGAGGCTGCGGCTCGGCGCAGCTCGAGTTCCTCTGCGTTGGGCACTGTTTGGTATTGATAATCCACGGGAATTTCCATCGCGCGTCAACGGGCGTCAAAGGGTGACAGCAACTGGGGACTATAGGCTATCATTCGTGCCTCCACCTCCATGGCTTCGAGCAGAACTTGATTTATTATGCGGCCAGTTGGGGTTAATGGCTGGCGCCCATGCAAACACGCCAAATCCAAACAGATGTTTACGCGCAGGCGAAGCCGCAGGAAAGCGCGAAAGCTATCGATAGGCCGAAGGGATTTCTGATACTGCTTTAAAGGGGTCTTTTCGGTCGGCATTATTTTAATTAAAATAAACAAAAATCGCGCAACCTCTCTTGTATGTAAGTTACCGCGGTTTGAAAACAATTGCAATTGAATTTTTGAATTTCAGTAAGTGTGACCCAGGGCTGCATTTTCGATAGAAATTTAAAAATAATAGCATTTTTAATTATCGTCCTATTTTTAATATAGTGACAGCTAATTTCAAAAATTAGATCACCTAATAATAAGTCACACACTTTATTTGATACCTATTTAAAAATATTTCTTTTCAAAGATTTGGTTCTTAAATGATTTATTCACGAACTAGTTGGTTCTGATTCGTGTTCCGCTCTAGTTCTTCGGCGAACCATTTTTAGTTCAGTCTGTGTTAGAATCTTCCAGCTGAGAAAGCTGAAAATTTTAATGTACGGCAAATAACAACTTAACTTACACCAATTTAACGAAATTTTTAAGTGTTTTACACATAAGCAGTGCATACAATTCGCGAATAGTGCAATTATGGCTTCGAGAATAATGAAGGCACAGGTAACTCCCACACCGCCACCCGCTCACAATCACTCCCACCCGCATCCTCCTTTTAGCCAACGACGGCAAATCCGCATCAAAATAAACCATAATCAACTACAAGCTGATAACAAAATAACAAACAAAAAGCCCCCCCACAAAGTGTGCGCCTTGACACAGCATTCAAAACGGCGCTTCAATCATATGCATATCCTGCATAAATTCAATCAATTTGGCCCGTTTTCTAACCTCAAACGAAATCTAGAGCTGTTACCTAACCAGTACCAGAAATTGCTCTTATTCTTTTGCGTCGTCGTCGCTGAGTGCCAGTAAATGCCAAAGGGAAGGGGGTGGGGGAGGGTGGACTGCCCGAGACCAAAGCCCGGTTGGCAAAAATGCAAAAATAAAAGTCTAGAAGAATGAATATTTATTGCTTTAGGGGTTTTTCCCTACTGGAAGAATTTCATAACTAGCGGGTTATTTAATTGCTTGCCAAATTAATTGTGTCATATTTCTCAGCGCCAGTTATCAGTGTCAGTTGTTTTTTTTTTTTTTAATTCTTGAAAGATAACAAGGCTTAGGCAGTTAGGCGCTTGCCACCGATCTTGCGCGTGATCTATTAACCGCCAGAAATTGGCAATTGCACTTCTCGCCAAAGTTAAATGACCTCTGATTGCACCCACGCACACACACGCGCGCAGTTATCGAAACGGCCACAGATGCAACTCTGTTTGCATAGCAAATACCGACACAACTACAACTCTGCCATCGGCCGTAAGTGTGTGTGATCAGCTGCAATTTACCGATTCCCAAGCTTCACTCGTCTGTGTGTGTGCATTTTACCGTTTCAACGGGTCACGTGCTGTTTATCGGGGCACCTTGCAAAGTTTGCGCGTGGGCGGAGGCACCGACGACGTCATTGCCTTGATCGTTGATTAGGAACCGTCAATCATTAACCAATAATCCAAATAACGAGTTAATCAAAGATTTCCATTGCTAATCTTTTTCCCAGGTCCATAAGCTGGGCAGACATGTGGCCGAGCCGTGGGTGCGTCAATTCCACGCCTCCTGCTATGCCGCCTCCAAAGTGGCCCTCTCCAAATTCGATGCGGACGTCTACCTGCCCTACGAGAAGCTCAACCAGCGCCTGGATGTGGTCCGTGATCGCCTCAACCGCCCGCTCACCCTCTCGGAGAAAGTCCTCTACTCCCATCTGGACGACCCCAAGAACCAGGACATTGTCCGCGGCACTTCCTACCTGAGGCTGCGTCCCGATCGTGTGGCCATGCAGGACGCCACCGCCCAGATGGCCCTGCTCCAGTTCATCTCCTCCGGCCTCAAGAAAGTGGCCGTGCCCTCCACCGTCCACTGCGACCACTTGATCGAGGCCCAGATCGGCGGCGACAAGGATCTGGCCCGCGCCAAGGACCTCAACCGCGAGGTCTACGAATTCCTGGCCAGCACCTGCGCCAAATACGGCCTCGGCTTCTGGAAGCCCGGCAGCGGCATCATCCACCAGATCATCCTCGAGAACTACGCCTTCCCCGGCCTCCTCATGATCGGCACCGACTCCCACACCCCCAACGGCGGCGGCCTGGGCGGCCTCTGCATTGGCGTGGGCGGCGCCGATGCCGTCGATGTCATGGCCGACATCCCCTGGGAACTCAAGTGCCCTAAGGTGATTGGCGTCAACCTCACCGGCAAAATCGGCGGCTGGACCTCCCCCAAGGACGTGATCCTCAAGGTGGCCGATATCCTCACCGTCAAGGGCGGCACCGGCGCCATCATCGAGTACCACGGCAAGGGCGTCGACTCCATCTCCTGCACTGGCATGGCCACCATCTGCAACATGGGCGCCGAGATTGGAGCCACCACCTCGCTGTTCCCCTTCAACAAGCGCATGGCCGACTACCTGAAGTCCACCGGCCGCGGCGCCATTGCCTCCGAGGCCCAGAAGTACCAGTCCAAGATCCTCAGCCCCGACGGCAACTGCGAGTACGACCAGTTGATTGAAATCAACCTGGACACTTTGGAGCCCCATGTCAACGGACCCTTCACCCCCGACCTGGCCCATCCCATCAGCCAGCTGGGCGCCAACTCCAAGAAGAACGGCTACCCCATGGACATCAAAGTGGGCCTGATCGGCTCCTGCACGAACTCCTCGTACGAGGACATGGGCCGCTGCGCCAGCATTGCCAACGATGCCATGAGCCATGGCTTGAAGTCCAAGATCCCCTTCAATGTGACCCCCGGCTCCGAGCAGATCCGGGCCACCATCCAGCGCGACGGGATCTCCGAGGTGTTCGACAAATTCGGCGGCACTGTGTTGGCCAACGCCTGCGGCCCCTGCATTGGCCAGTGGGACCGCAAGGACGTGAAGAAGGGCGAGAAGAACACGATTGTGACCTCGTACAACCGCAACTTCACCGGACGCAACGATGCCAATCCGGCCACCCACTGCTTTGTGACGAGCCCGGAAATGGTGACGGCCTTGTCGATTGCCGGTCGCCTGGACTTCAACCCGCTGAAGGACGAGCTCACCGGGGCCGATGGCAAGAAGTTCAAGCTGAAGTCGCCCTTCGGCGATGAGCTGCCCGCCCAGGGCTTCGATCCCGGCCAGGACACCTACACAGCTCCCCCCAAGGTAAGCGGAGGACTCGGCATCTTGGCCACTAAAACTCATGAGGTTTTTGGTTTTTTAGAGCGGCGAGAATGTCAAGGTGGCCGTGGACCCCAAGTCGCAGCGCCTGCAGCTGCTGGAACCCTTCGACAAATGGGACGGCAAGGATCTCACCGATCTGACGGTGCTCATCAAGGTCAAGGGCAAGTGCACCACCGACCACATCTCGGCCGCCGGCCCCTGGCTCAAGTACCGCGGCCACTTGGACAACATCTCCAACAACATGTTCATTGGCGCCACCAACTACGAGAACAACGAGATGAACAAGATCAAGAACCAGCGCACTGGCGACTGGTCCGGCGTGCCCGAGGTGGCCCGCGACTACAAGGCCAACAACATCCGGTGGGTGGCTGTGGGCGACGAGAACTACGGCGAGGGCTCTTCCCGGGAGCATGCCGCCCTGGAGCCCCGTCATCTGGGCGGTCGGGCCATCATTGTCAAGTCCTTTGCCCGCATCCACGAGACCAACCTGAAGAAGCAGGGCCTGTTGCCTTTGACCTTTGCCAATGCCTCGGACTACGACAAGGTGGGTACTGTGGAGTCCTGAAAAAGCCAGCGGTACTCAGCGTCTTTGTTTGCAGATCCAACCCACAAGCAAAATCTCTTTGCTGGGACTCTCTGGTCTGGCCCCCGGCAAGCCCGTTCAGTGTGAGGTTAAGAACGGCGATAAGGTCGACAAGATCACGCTGAACCATTCGTTGAACGAGCAGCAGATCACCTGGTTCAAGGCCGGCAGCGCCCTCAACCGCATGAAGGAGTTGGCCAAGTAGATGGGCCAGTTTGAGTCCTTAGAGAAACGATCCCCGTATGCGAACCTATTCTTTTGGCATGAACCACACAAGCGACAAGTAAATTCGTAATCAACAATTTTTCTGGTACTTATTGTTATTGAATTTTGTTTTTCGAATCGATGATTTTATTCAGTGTCAAGTGCTAATATTATTTAATTTTAATCGAGAATTGTGAAGTCTTATATACAATTATACATTTTACGATATAAACAACACACTCACATGATTTAAGTTGCTGGGCCCTCTAAATGCCCGTAGACAATACTCTTTTTCTCAATAATATTTGCCAGTGGCAAAAGTCGTAACCGACTAACGAAAAAAGTTGATAATAAAGTGCTAAAAAAACAGAATTACAAAAGCCCAGGGATGGATAAACTCTCATTAAGTTTAAAGTACGCAGCAGCTCGGGCCTAGGGTGTTTCAAGAATCTTTGTTTTGCTGCTAAAATGATTTATTTTTCAGTTAAAAGCAATTTTTCTTTTAAATTTTTAAACAGAGTTCGCAAAATTCAAATTTATAGCCGGCTTTTGAGCGACGCAGAGGCTACTCTTCAGTATAGACACTTAAGTTGACCAACACAAAGCGATGGGTAATATGTCGAGTTAAGGCGGACACTTATAGTAAACGTACTAGCCTGTTTTTGTTTTTTAACTAAAGCGTTAGGACAGTCACGCAACAGGAGAACTTTAACAAATTTAATTAATCAAGAAATCATCCCTTAGAGTTTGAAAGAATGCAACCCTGCCGAGTAATGAACCGATGCTACTTGGTATCGATACCACTGCCCGCACTTTTTGAATGAGTATTTACTCATTTGTCAATATTGAAATACAGAGCCTTCAAAATTTCCAGTTGCCTTTAAAATAAAAATCCGAAAATAATAATGGCTACAAAACGCAAGCCAAAAGCCCCATCCAACCCAGACAACACCCCCGAAGAGCCACAACCTTTTGTGCTGACCCGCAAAATGAAACGCCATTTGAAATTAATCGATCTGTACAAAGAGCACGAATGCCTGTGGAACGAATGCTCCGAGGACTTCTGCAATTTCGAGCTCCGTGACAAAGTCTGGAACGACATCGCCAACGCCATGAAAAAGAGCTCCCGACCCGACAAATGGAAACACCAAATCTACAAACTCCGCTACAACGTTGAACTGCAGCGCTTCCACCAGCAGCAGGCCCACTTCTACCACGAGGAAATCCCGCCCTCACTCTACTACACCGATCAGTTCCAGTTCCTCAGCCACATGTTCGACCGCAAGCGCGACAACAGCCACGAAAAAGAACCCAAAGGCCTGCCGGAAAAGTCCAGCGCACACCATCGCCAGACGGAAAAGTCTTCTCATCGTCCGGCGCGTTTCTTTATGGCGGCCGCTCCCAGTTTGCCAAAGCGCTTCTTCCGCAACAAGCTGAATGCCTTTGAGAAGTTCCGGAAGAGCCGGCAACAAAGGTATTTTTTGGATGCTGAAAGCTTTCGCAAAATGGAGTGCGCCATCCACGGGAGGTGGCCAGTGGAGCGGACGGGGCACCGAAATTAAGGGGTTGGGTTGGGGTTGATTTTCGTTAATATAATCATTTTTATAACAATTCATAATTTTAGCTTACAATATTTCTCGGTATATGAATTTGTTTATCTTGCAAATTTACAATTTCCAAAAACTTTCACTTAACTTCTGTAATCCTTTTTTGCTTTTTTTGCGGCCAAATCGCGATCCACCAACAACCGATGGAGGAGGTCTAAGATTTTCTCAGACTGCGCACAAAATGGTAAATTTAAAAAATGCGTAAATTAAGATTTTCTTTTTTTTTTTATAATTGAGGTTTCCTTTTCTGAAAAGGAACAAAAGATGTTGTTTTTTTGTTGTAATTTTTACGGTTTTTTTTTTTTGTTTTTTCTTTTTTGTTTGCCTTGCGCGAACGCTTCACACACTTTCGGGAGCCATCGATTCATTTGCATTTGCTGATGGTCCGGCACGCGTGTGTCGTTGGTTAAATTGGATAGAGCTCTACTTATTGGTTTGGTTTTGAAGGAAGAGAAGCGCATCATTCCCACTCAGTGGTGCCGGGCGGCTTTGCTGTTAAGTCGTACAAAACCCTGGAGATTCCATCCAATTTCGATATTTCCCGCACTATTTGATTCAGAACCTAATCGAAAACGTAGATCGTATTATCGGTATCGGTATTTGGTTCGATTTACTCACTTGCAATGGCAGTTGTACGGAACCGGGCACAGCCGGCACCCCAGTCATGAAATCGTTTGTTAAAAACGGACGCAGCACCACCGAGCGTCGGCAGGAGGGCGTGCGATTAATGGGATCCCTGTCAAAATGCACGGGGATGAGTACGACGGGCATCTGGGAGATTTTCCGATATAGGCCAGCCTGCATTATAATCTGCAATTAAATACAAAAGTTTAATGGAATCCACTTCAAGGGTTTTCTTTGGGGGAAGGTAAACAAGCTTTTCAGAAGACGTGTAGAAGAGTTACGGGCCACAGCAGCTGCTTTGGAGGTGTTGCTTACCGAGTGACTATGGTAAACAAATCTAAACTGCCATTTGTTTATAAATAAAAGCCTTTATAAATCAAAACTAACAATAAACAATATTTCTTCTCTACCTCTTCGTATTTACTCGATCACTTGAATGCCGATATCGATACTTATTCTAATCAACCTTATACAGCGCAGCTTTGTATCGCTGGCAGGGTTGTTAAAGTCTAACTATTTCGAAATAGCGCAACCCTGTCTTAACTTCCGTTAAATAAATTTCTAAAACGCATCTTATGCGTTTTCTGAAGAAAGTGAAAAAGGGGTGTGAATGACCGAAATCTCACATTTATAATGCTTTGTCGGCTTTAAACTCCACTACTTAAAGCTAGAACCAACCAAGGTATGAACCTGACCTACTCAGCTGCCTGGAAATGCTTTATATCCTTAACCACAGTTTGGGTGTTTTAGCTTTGGAAGTTGGTAATGCTCACCTCGTTGGCAATGGAGTCCGCCTGTCTCAGCTGGGTAAGGACCACCGAGTTGAGTAATGTATGCGTAACATCGGTCACCAAGTACTGGACAGGCTCACCAAATATGAAGCACACACGATTCACGTTGTGTAGGATTCGTGGTATGATTTTGGCCAAGAATATTAAGTCCGTCCAAATTGGCTCTTGACTCGATGACAGCCCAACAACATAGCTATACGTACGTCCATCGCCTAAGGAAAACAAATGATTTAATTTACTTTTATAGGGTCAATTGATGGATTTGCGTACCCTGAACTCCCACCGAACGGATAGGCAACAATGTGGCTTGGATTTGTGAATTGGCTGTGATGCGGATCAATTCCTTCTGCTCGGATTCGCTGGTGGCGGCGGTCACCCGGTTAATAAGCGCATGTTTCTTATCCATTTTGTTTTTGTAGTCCACAATGACGCGCACAATGACCTGCAAGAGCCGACAAATCAGTTAAGAGCACAAAGAAGTTAATTTGAATGGCAAATTACTTGTGTTTCGGAATAATCCTTTTCCATGTAAGCCTCCTCGGCGCAGAGCACGCGTATGGCCAGGCCTGGGCCAGGAAAGGGTTGCCTCTCGACTAGCTCGGCCGGCAGGCCCAAATCGTTGCCCAAATCCCGCACCTCGTCCTTGTGGAAGTCGCACAAAGGCTCCACCACACGCCCGGCGTTGCGCAGCTCCCGAATGAGATCGGTGTCGTTGTGGTGCGTCTTGATCGTCTCGGCATTCGAGCTGACCAGGTTCGAGGCGGACTCAATCAAGTCGGGCCTCAGGGTGCCCTGGGCGAGCATGACTTCCTCGGGTTTGAGTTTCAATTCGGCCACCACATCGTTGGTTACTTTCACAAAAATATCACCAATAATTTTACGCTTCTCCTCCGGGTTGTAGGTCTGGCAGAGCATCGGGGACTCGACAATGGGATAGTGGCCGGATCGCTTGATTTGTGTGGTGCCCTTTAGGAACGTGTAGCCTTCTTTGCGGACAATCAGATCGATGCCGATTTCGCGCAGCGAACGCTCGACTTTTTCGCTTTCGTTCTTTCGCATGAAACCTGCCAAAGCAAATGAAAGTCAACAAAGTCGAAAAACTCTTCCTCAAGGACTCACCATTGTCCACATGCACGGCTATGATTTGTCCAGGATGCAGCGCTCTTCTCAGCAAAGCCGCACAAACGCTCGAGTCCACGCCGCCGCTGACCAGCAACTAAAACAAAACAGAGTCATTAAAGGATTTCTGTGCGAGTGTGCGAGGATTTCTGGCTTACCAGGACTTTGTTGTTGCCGACCTTCTCCTGGATGTAGCGTATGCATTCCTCCTTCCGACTGCCCATGGTGAAGTTGGGGGTCAGCTCGCAGATGTCGTAGAGGAAGTTCGAGAGCATTTGCTTGCCGTTGATGGTTAGGTCGACTTCGGGATGAAATTGCACGCCGTAAATGCGCAGGACCTCATTGTAAATGGCCGTCACAATGCGATTTGTTGACCAGCCGCCCACTTTCAATTTCTCGCCCACACGCTCCACGCTGTCGCCATGGGTAAGCAGCACCGCTTGCGTCTTGCTCAGCCGACTGAAAGAACCAAAAAATTACCACCATTAACCAGGAATTTGTAAGGACTTCGAGGGCAAATGTCTGGCCACGTGTAGCCCAGGATAAAAGCTTCAATAAACTGGACTGTTCATGGCCAAGGAACTTTAATCTAGCAGCATTGTATCGGCCTCCAGATGAGCTCGCTACCTGGAGGCTTTCTTTTGCTGCGGGGGGTGGGAATCTCGGCTCTCCGACTCACCTGAACAAAGGACACGAGGTCTCGATTTCGATGCTCTGCTGGCCGTCCTCGCGCACGTCCGTCTTGAGGACAGTGCCGCCGAACTCTTTGTTGATCAGCTGCATGCCATAGCAAATGCCCAGCATGGGTATTTTCAGTTTGAACAGATCGGGATCGTATGTGGGCGCGTCCTCGGCGTACACGGAGTTGGGGCCGCCGGAAATGATAATTCCCCGATAGCCATTATTCCGTATCGTGGCGGCAGGCGTGTCCAGGGGCAGGATGTCTGACTCCACCAACAACTCGCGCACCTTCCGATCGATTACCTAAAAGACACCCAAGATTAAAGAGGGATCAAGGATGTGGGAAGGATCCTTCTTACCTTGCCATACTGTGCCCCGGCGTCGAGTATAACAATTTTGTCGTGTCGCAGACCATTCTCTGATGTGGTGAGAAACAGATTTGAATTCATATCTTTATCGTTGCAGCACTAAAAGAGAATTGGTTATAGATCAGTTTAAAGTTTCAGGACTTCAAGGACTATAAAGCTATAATGCTGGCTGTACTTGATCTACGGCAGGGAGCTCTGTTTCGGTGCGCCACCAGCTGACCAGACCGCCCATGATCCGACCGAGACTACGAACTGAAGCTAAGCCCGGTGAATAACGGTATAAATATAGACATATGAGTATGGCTGGTGGGGGGAGTAATTGAAGCTGGAGCACAAGGACGACAAACAGAGAAAACAAAACAAAAACAAAAGCCAACGTCGCCTCCCCTTGACCGGGGCGATTGGGTTCGCTGGATGAGGTAACAGAAAAGCCGTGAAGCGAGCGAATTGCGAACGGGGAAGGTTGGTTGACCTACCGGCAAGACTTTGAGGAGCACACGGAGAAACATTCAAGGCATGCAGAACGGGTTGGGATCGACTTCCAGGACATATAGAGAGAGATAAAGAGAGATATATCATCAGCGTCGAACACACACACACACACGCACACTCAGCCAGAGCAAAAAGGTCAATAGGTTATCCTTGTGGTGGAAATGTTTTTCGGGTTCGGGAGGCAAGGGGGTTACGATTTTCTACTATAAAAATAAACGGGCTCCGACTGTTCAAAGGTGGGTGGGGGGTTTTTATGAGTGGGCGGGCGTTGGTGGGTTGGGCGACCGGTGGCTGCTGCTGCTGACAAACAGAACGCGACTGGGTGGAGGGAGAATCTGGTTGACATGCAGTCAGCGGCCGAAATGAAAATTCAAAACACACACACACACACGCACGCACATGCGGAGGAGAAAAGAAAATTACAGAACAAACAAAAATGCAGCGGAGGCAGCGCGGCGGTTTCGCTGCCGCTGCTCTCGGCAGTGTGGCAACGCCGGGCATGTTTTTTGTTGGCCGCTCTAAAATTGGGCTGGAGGATTTGAGGGCCTGGACTTCGAGATCTTGGAGATGATGTAAGCAAGCCGTGCAGCAAATGTCACACACAAAAAACCTCGTTGTTTTCGTATGCAGCCACATGGTGGCGGCCCAGCGGCTGGCTGATAAACGAAGGGGACAAAGTAGTGCAAAATGCCATAAACAAATATTTTTAGATGCTGTCGTGTTATCAACAGGCAGCTGGGCAGCTGAAGCAGCAACAGCAGCAGCCGTGAGAACAATAAACAACATTGAAAAGCGAGAAAACCTTTGGGGTGCCGCCTGCTTACACGTGGGGGAGGGGACAGACGGACCGACAGTTTGGAAGGGGTAGAGGCGGCGAATGTAACTTGCATACGCCGCTTGGGCCTGCTTGCGGTTTTGCGCTGCAGATGGATGGCATTTTGTGGAGCTTACCTTGCGCTGGTTTCTGGTTTTTGTTGTGGGTGGCAAAAAAAAACTTTATGCTTAACTCTAAGTCGCGTACGCGTTACACTGGGCTCTGGATTATAACAATTATTAATTATATCTCGAAATTTGCCTTTCTTGGTGCAAGGTTGATTTGAAATGCTATCGGTATCGAGCTGTCCATAATCAATCTATCGAATGCTCGGATATTTTCGAAATTGACACAAAATTTTTCACTAACTAGCTTTCAAAAAATGATATAAAGATTTAACAAAGCGATAAAATTCTCTTTAGGATTTTACCAACGCTCTAATTACGGACTCTTCAGAAGCCCAATTTAGTATTGGATAACGCTGCCAGCTATGCGCGCGCATTTCTTTTAGTGTTCAAAATTGCGGTTCGGGCAAATAAAATGAATAAAAGGGATACGTCACCTACACAAATCTAAATATCACATTCTTTTTAAGCTTTTTTTAGTTTTCATGTAAAATTAAAATAGAGTGTTAAAAAGAATGGTGCATTTACCAGGGTTGCCCACTCGTTTTGGTTTCCGTAGGATGGATTGGAAATATCGGCTATAAACAAGTTGGCAGG